>VDFB02209065.1:67042-100482 GCA_007258455.2 Sequoia sempervirens | reverse complement strand
TCGCACTTGGGAAGACATCTCCTCAAGCTCTAATCATCTGCTCGGAGCTTCTCTGAGCTCATTCTTATTCCCTGAGCTTAAGCCCCTTCTACTTCGGCAAGACTTCTTCAAGTTGGTGGGACATTTTTCCAAGTTCAAGAACTTTCGGCGAGCTCATCTTATATCGGGGAGATCTCCATTTGTCGGCGAGACCTTATGCCGAAGGCATACCCCTTTCACCGAGACCTCACTGTATCGGTAGGACCTTTCGCTGAATTCATTCATTCTCCCAGGGCTCATTATATTTTGGTGAGACTCTGTTGGGTCAGTGAGACGTTTTGTTAGGCAGCAAGAGTTATAGCGATATCCTCCCTGTCGGTGAGACAATCCCATATCGATAGGACATCCCCCCGGGCTCACTAGGTTACACCGAAGGCACACCCTTTGGTGAGACACATGTTAATCGGCCAGACCTCTTGCCAAAGGCAAAATCATTCATCGAGCTCAAAACTTTCAGTGGGACCTCCTTCTGTTGTTAGGACATTATGTCGAAGGCCTACCACTCTCCCGAGCTCGAGCTTGTTTCGGAGAGACCTCACAGTGAAACCACAACCTTACCCCGAAGGTAACATCTTTCGGTGGGACATCACCCGGTTGCTGGGACTTCATAATGAACTCAAATCCTCTGCTTGATGCCATTTCATTTTGGCAAGAGTTCACCTTGTCAGTGAAACTTTATGCCGAAATCACCCCACTCTCGTCGAGCTCTGTATCCTTCGGTGATGCTAGTCTTGTGCGTAATGATTGGGGAGACTTCCTTTGGTCAGCGAGATGTTACACCGATATCATGCCATATCAGCAAGACTTTCCCCGGTCAGCAAGACCTTTCGCCAAAATCCAAACATTACACCGAAGGGAGAGAACATTTTAGTGAGACTTTTCCTCTTCGGCGAGACCTCATACCGAACATAAATCTTTCCCAGTGAGATCCTCATCTTTTGGCAACTCAGACCATTTCGGGGAGACTCCCAGCTTGTCGGGCAGACTTCTCGGCGATGCAAACCCCCTTTGGATTTCAAATGAACAGATCCAAGCCACCAGTCGACAAGACATCTGAAAGGTCTCAGTGACATTCTTCTTGAGGAGTTTTATGCTGAATGCGATTGAGGCGTGCCTTCAGTTGACTTCCCTGAGAGATATCCTCAGATGAGGGATTCAATCCTGCAAAACAAATGCCTCCATTAGTCCTCAAAGCACATAAAATACACTATTGTTTATGATTATTTCATTCAACTCTTAGCAAGAAGAAAACCAACTCAAGCTGAGACTGAACCAAAATCAAATAGAACAAAAGAATTCCAAAGGTTAGAGCAAATAACAGAGGCAACGAAACAAAAAAGAGAAGGGGGACCCATTTTGTTCCAGAATAAAATGGGGTGGTTATGCAGGGCATAATAGGTACGTGGAAGGGACGGCTTGCATGGCATGGAGCCATGGGCGGCCGAGGAGGAGATTATATGGTAAGTCCAGATCAAGGACATGACAAGTAGTATACTGAACTATAGGAAAACCTAAATAGGAAGACTGATAATCCCTTCAAAATTTCTTTCTGCATTATCCTAAGCCTTGATCGTGATGATTTGATTACTCAAATCCACTTGAGTATACCCCGCCTTTTTTATGAATTTCAGAGTTCATAGATTGAGGGCAGAGCCATTATCTACCCGGACCCTTTTTATTTTATGACGACAACCAAGACTTCAATGTGCAAGGGATGGTTGTGATTGGCATCAATATTTGGCATATCATTCTAGCTGAAGTGTAGCTAGTAAGACAAAGCCAGGTGTCCCACTAAGGCTTGGAATCATGTGGGATCAATGCCATTAGGTACATGGGTTTCCTGTAAGGCTCTATTGAGAATTTATTGATGTACGAGAGAAGACTTAAGCAAATCCAAGATTGAGATCTGAGCAGGGGTCTTTCCTAAGTGATCAAGAATGTTGTACTAAGAGTTTACAGGATTTGATTGAGCGGATGTCGAGGCTGTCGGGACAGTAATATGGGATCGTTGTGTAGTAACAACACATTGAGGATCTTTAGCTTTAACATGTATCATAGACACACGGGGTTCTACTTGCTCAATGTAATGGACAATGCCATCATAATTAAGGGGTACATTTTTATAGCTTATATTATTTGTGTTGTTGTCTTGGGGATTGCTGCTGGAGGTGCTTGCACCTTGATTATAGTTAGGGAAGGCGTTTTGGTATATCTGCAATTGAGCATTAGACGACAAAGCTTGACTGGTTTCGACTTTGATATCTCCTCGATCGATAAGATCTTGGACATAATTTTTGAGACCTTAACACTTATTCAAAGTGTGTCCTTTGATTTTATGGAATTCACAATATTCATTCTCCCTAAACCAGGCAGGTTTAGGCTTGGATTCATCAAGTGGTTTGGTGACAAGGTACATGAGCACATAGTTGACCTATAACAACTTATTGAAGGTGACACTCAAGGGTTCTCCTAATTGAGCATACTGGCATTTGTCATTCCCTTGACTGTTCTGGTTTGACTGTTGAGGAGGATGAGATACCCCCTGTGGCACATATATGGCATTAGGTACAAATGGTTGTTGTCTTTGGGATGTATTGGCCACCTGAACATGTTTAGTTTCAGTGACACCATCATTTACTGCATTTTTGTTCTTGTTCCAATAGCGAGACTTATCACTGGATGGCGCGTTCAAGGATGGGTCCTTTTTCCACTATCTTAGTGAAAGTGGTGACACAATGTAACCTAAAATTATGAGCCATGTCAGGATGAGAGTTCTCCACGAAGAGGGTGACCATATCTTTCTCTTTGAGAGGGGTTTTCATTCAGCTTGCTAGTGCACGCTACCTCTGTAGGTAGCTAGCAAAGGTTTCACCTTCTTGTTGTTTCTCTTTGAGGAGATCCAATGTATTAGTGTCCTCCAAATTGAAGGAGAAGTAAGAAACAATTTTTTTTCTGAAAGATCTGCAAAGGATTTTATGGACCCTCGTTCTAGTCCCATGAACCATTCTAGGGCATTGCCAATCAGGCTATGTGGAAACAAATGCAAGAGATAGTTGTCGTTGTGCATAATTTCCTGACACTGGGAGTAAAACTCTTGCAAATGGGCCTTAGGATCTTTGTTTCCCTTATATCTGTCAAATTTTGGTATTTCGAAATGTTTAGGGAAGGGGATCAATGAGATGGAGGGATCAAATGGATAGGGACATATGTCTTCAAATTTGAATGATTGTTTGCCAGTCCCAGCTTAAAGATCTTTTAGAGAGGCTTTGATTTCTAACAAATCTGAGTTGACTTGTGGCGCGAGAGTCAAGGATGGGTTAGATGGATATGGATGATAGGATGATGAAGGATCTTGCTGAGACAATGTCTAAAGGTTGAGGTATGGATTTTGATAGTGAGATGATGATATCCCTTGCTGGAATGCCGAGGGATTTTCTTGGTGTTGGGGTTATTGTTGCAAGATATAGTACAGATTCGTTTGATAAAAATGTGCGGTGGGATGCTGAGGAGCTTGAATGTGATGTTGTGGATTGGCCTGTTGGTACTAAAGATACTGCTGCTACTGTTGGGAGGCCACATAAGGTGGTTGTTGGTTAGGATAATAATAATGTTGGGGAGGTTGTTGACGTGATGTGAGGTGTTGCATGGGCCGAGATGGGATGTTGTATTGTGATTGGACTTGCAAATGTAGAATGGATGCGAGGAACAGGGATATGGTCTAGGCAAAAGGTCAAGATGAATTGCCTTGCGATTGGTGTGGTGGTTGTTGCAAAGAGATCAATGGGTTATGTGGAGGTTGTTGTTGATGAGGTGGTTGAGATAATGTAGAGGTGTTATGCAACAGAGGCTGTTGGGTACCAAAGGGGACATTCGGTTGGGATGTACCTTATGGCAATAATGGAGGTGGTATGTTAGATTGGGGAGGCTGTTGAGACGTGTACAAAGGTGATGGTAGGTTTGTGGCCCCAGGAGGTGGAGGCAATGCGGTAAAAGGGGTGCCCCCAACATTGATAGGAGGTTGATTTGAAAGGGGTGGTGTTGTTAGCATTAATGGCAGCGGTTGCAAAATGTTTTGTGGCATGCCATAGGCAAAAGGATCATTGAGATCAGCTGCTTGAGGAGCTCCCATGATCGAGATTACGGGGTGTGGGGGATTGTTACCTTGATACAGAACAATGTTTCTAAATTCAGGTTGATGCCAACCTTCCATTGGAGGAACATTGGGGATGTACGAACTACCTGGTGCGTTTTGTGAGCCTTGGAGTATGTTAGATGTGGAGCTTCCATACTTGGATAGGTCGACACCTAATGGAGGCTTGACACCTTTTCCAATTAGGTGGGCCAAGATTTCTTCCCCATGTTTTTCGAGAAGGCGATCTATCATTTGCACATTGATAGGGTTACTAAAGTGTTCCTCAAATGTAAGTTCGGGTTGGTTGACCATGTTCTCATCCTCGGGTGGTGATGTGTTTTGACCATCAATATTGGATTATGATTTTGTACCATTATGAGGATCTCGAGGGATATTCATACCGTTATTGGGATTTTGTGAGACATTAGCTATGTTGTTGGGATCTTAAGGGATGTTTGGTTGGGAATTTTGGGCTTGTTACTTGACCATTTTCCTTGTCTGTGATTGGGTCTGAACGGGCATGCAAGATGATAGGATGGACTAGGATGCTAGGATGATCTTGATGATGAAAAGATTGATTTGATTTGTTGATTGATTAGCCGACAAGGATGTGGCTCAATAGGATTGATTTGGATGATTGATTCGACCGAAGTGGATTTGTTTGATGAGATCAAATTGGGTTAACTGGTAGACAATTGGTCAACCTGAATTCGATGATATGAGGATTTGATTTGGACTGATGATCGATTAATAGGATTGGACGGTAGGATGAATGATAATGACCAGAATTTGAGGCCAGGAAGTTCAAAGTGATCCTTGAAGTAGCAGCTAGGTGTTGATTAATTGACTAAAGTGGATGTATGATAATGGCCCGAATCAACCCAGAGATAGAGTGGATTGATTGGTAGCGGGATGGCCGACTTAGGATGGATGACAATCACGAGTGGTTGTGATAGATGACGATTAGAGGCGAACACCTAGGTCAATTTGGATAAGCTGCTTTAACAAAGTTTAATGAAATACTTGGTGATTTGAAATAGGAAATGACAACCCGGAAGCGTGGAGAATAGTAGTGAACATGGGTTTGAAATGGATAAATGAGGACTTTGAATGAGTGAATGGATGCCCGGTGAGGGATGAATGTTTAGGATGGAAAATGGACTCTTGAAATGGGTGTATAGTGTTTGGAGCACAAAGGCAGATGATCAAAGGTGAAATGAGGCGCAAAGCGATTGGGGCAGGTGTCTAGAATGATGAAGCAGATGATAAGCCTGACTAGTGAAGGGGTCCGAGGTCCACCTATTGAGAGCATGTTAAGCGTAGGAGAATCCCTCTTGTTGGACAAAAGTTGGTCAAATTTGGCTAAAACAGGTTGAAAAAGGCTAGTTCAAAGGTCAAGTCTGCCCCTGGATGGGTCAGGTCTACCCCTGGAGGTTAGGTCCGCCTGTTGGACAAAAGTTGGTCAAAATTGGCTAAAGCAGGCTTAAAAGGGCTGGTTCAAAGGTCAAGTCCACCCCTGGAGGTCAGGTCTGCCCTTAAACAGGTTTAAACTTGACTTTTGAAAAGATGACTAAGGCAAAAGACCCAAAACACAACAAACGTCAATCAAAAGGATATGGCTGAAGAAAAAATTATTGGTTTTGCACAAAGAAGAAAATCCAGACAACACAATCCTAAGATTAGTAGAAAGGGGTATGGCTGAAAAAGTCTTCTATTCTAGGATGAACATGGTTGCTAAGGAGTCCTCGATATACACCTGGTACGTGAGGCCAAAACTGTGAACACCAACCCATTACAAGCGTGAGTTAGGAACCTTAGCGAGATACTAGAGGCTCAGACCAACTATTCATGTCATCCTGACGCTTCACCAATTACAACGTGGTTGGATTGAGGTACAACTTTCGCTCTCCCTTCTTTATATACCCCACCGGTACGTGTGGTTGGAATTGTCCCTTGGGGTGATGAAATCTCTAAGCAGGTCTTGCTAAGAAAAGGAAAAAGAGGGTGACTCAAAAGGACTTGGTAAGCTATAATTTCTCATCACCTAGGATCACCAAATGGTGCAAAGGGATTGGATACGTCAAATAGCTTACCAACAAGCATGACACAAAAGATTAATTGACACCCCTAGTTAAACTATGTGCCTAAGTTATGCAAAACAATAGAAGTAGTGGTTAATAAATAACTAACTATGCGAGAGAAAAATTGCTGTGAATCTCTTGTCCTTGTTCCTCGCCAAATGTTGATTAGATGCTTACACAGACTCAAACAAGACACGTTAGGGGGTTAGAAACACTTAAAACAGCCAAAAGGAATGCTAAAAACTAAAATTTCACCTTCACAGGAAAAAATTTGTTCCAATTAGAGTTTACTGTTTTGGAGGGTAGGTCCATCACATGCATTAGGTCGAGGTCCACTTGTCTAGAGGTCGAGGTTGCCCTCTGAAAATCTGCAAAATTAGCTTGGAGTATGGAGGCAGGTCAGCCCTTGGGCAAAGTCGGAGTTCACCCTTGGAGGTCAGGATTCTAGGTAATGCATTAGGTCAAGTCCACCCCTCTGCTGAGTTAGGTCCCACCCCTCGCAACTTGCAAAAGAGTGAAAAAAAAGCAATGTGAAGAATCTGACCCATTTGTAGGTCCCATGATACCAAAATGTGAATAAGGGAAAATATGTGTTAGAAAATGAGTAGCAAACAAAAGAGTGCAAACAACAAATATAAACACGTTACACCTTAAGATTGGGCAAATGATTAACCTAACGAAACAAAATGTAACATTTTACTTTGTTGAGTTGTCCTTTAGTTGGCCCTTCAATATTTGATGTAGTGTATGCTCCTTTGATGGCAAGAGATGCAAGTGTGGAATGCAAGATGGATGGAAAATAGGTGATAATGGATTCAAATGCAAGTATTTGGCTAAGTATGGCTCAAGAGAAAAATTTGCAAGAGTTTGGCTAGCATAATGATCTCCTCCCAAAATGAGAGAAAAAAGGGGGTATTTATAGAGAATTTTGAATTCTCTAGGGAAATGGATGGTTGGGATTAAGCCAACAAAGCCAAGATGTAGGACTATGGTGAGTTGAGGAACTTAGAAGTATACATCTTGACTTTATGTGGCATGTGAAGTGGCTTAGAAATGATAATATGGAAAATGGAAGGAGGGTACATGACATGGAGGTACTACATAGTACCTTGGGATTTGGACAAGATCTCCTCATAAAGGAGGTCCTTGTCCCCATGTGGGTGAAAGGACATGTGAGGAATTAAAAATTCCTCAAATATCCACATGGGAATGAGAGAAAGAATTTAAAATTCTTTGGAATGCATTGGGGGATTAAATGTGAATTAAAAATTCACATGGGGAATGGAGTGCCTTCTCCAAAAAGAGAAATCCTTTAATAAGGTTGACTTATGACACATTTCATAAATGACATGGGGATTAGGTTGACCTAATTAAGTGATTAAGTTGTGCAAGTACCTGATTAGACAAATTAATGACATATTAGAGGCAAGTGGGAAGATTATGGAGGATGTGGACCTCAATGATGATTAGGGGTGTGTACATGTTAACCATAAATTAAATTATGATTAGAAGGGTTGGATGGTTAAGAGGATTAAGACCAATTTGCAAAAGAAGTTGGAGGATGTGACAATGAGAGAGAGTGGGGAATTTAAAATAAATTTAAAATTGAGATAATATGACTAAATTAAATAAAGTGATATATTTATTTAATTTAGAGAGGAGAAAAGAGGGGAAAAGTATTTATTAAATTAAATGCTTTGGAAACCTTATGTAGGACACGCAATATTAATTAAATGAATGATTTAATTAATACCAGTAAAGAGAATGAAGTAGATGAACAAAGGGATGATTAAGGAGACATCTTTGACCATATGGAAGTGGTCAAATTTAGATGTCTACAGGTACATCTCAATGATATGTTGTGACTGGACTATTTTTCCAATTAGGAATCTTAGCTTTCGACACCATGGTAAGTGCTCATTGTCATTTGTCCACGTTTGAAAAACTCTATAAGGCCTCCATATGAAACTAGCAAGCAAGTTGATGTCATGCCGCCAATATCCCACATCCTCGACATGGGTTTGAGTCACTACTCCACCCTACAAATAGACATAAGGCATCCCATCACCCAATTGTATGCCCATTGGTGGACATAACATGGGAATGTGCTCCCACACCCATATCATTAATAGTGTCACCCCACAGCTAATCGACTAAGCGTCACGATGAGTAATGTCATGTAACTGAAAGTATAACATGGCTAGCAAGTAGGGCCCCCATGCATAAACTATCCCTCTGGCCATCATCCCTACGAGCACCTCACCTTAGCCAGCTGGAAACCCATGCCCTCGGTAGTTTGGAATAATGATCCCAATAATGAGTGTACACAAAATGCGGTCCCATCTCTCATATCTCTTTGCTATACAATCCCACCTAATCTCGTGGTTGTAGGACATAATAACCCGACCAAAATAACCTTGGACAAAATAACCCGATCACAATAACCCAGTCACAATAAATCAAGGACAAAATAACCCTAGCCAAAATAACCCGTGGTCAGAAAAACCCATGGACAAAATATCCTTGTAAGAATGTAGAGAAAGGAAAACAAAATTTATAAATTACCACGGGTTATTTTGTCCATGGGTTATTTTGACCATGGGTTATTCTGTCCATGGGTTATTATGACCCTAGGTTATTTTGTCCTTGGGTTATTATGATGGGGTTATTATGTCTAGGGTTATTTTGGTCGGGTTATTATGTTCGGATACCGATCTCGTACTCCTTGACGCTTAGATTCGCGATGTCCTTGTGCTCATACTAGTCCTCAATGGCTTAATATCCCTGCTCTGGAATATATCTCACCCGCTCTTTATGGATAGGAAGTCTCATAATCTAATAGATATCCTCTAGTGTCACATTCGCCTCCCCAGTCAGGAAATGGAATGAGCACATCTCTGAATGCCATCACTCAGTAAGTACAGTCAGTAGTCCCCTGTTCGCCCTAATGGTGGGAATGTATGTCACATAATATAAGCCTAGGTGCATAAGTTGACGCTTCTCAACGTTAGATAACTGATCTCGCAACCTAAATATCGACGGTTGAGACTCTTTGGTGTAAATCAGGGTAAGTATAACTTGTGGTCACAAGTAAAAATCATTGTGTCAATCTAAAACCCTAGTCAAACCTATTGGACCCAAATTGCAAAAGAAATTTTATCCTAAACTGGAGCAAATATTTAATCAAGCAATTGCATCACACTGCTAAACACATGCGTGACACATAACAAATGTGTCACACTTTCTGCATATGAGTTGCACAATTACATTTGTGGTGCATGCCTTAGCATATGCGTCGCTAGGGTCACTTGTAGTTAACCCCTAAATAGTTGTGTGCCACTTTGTTATATGCATCATTTCATTATGGGCATGTAGCTCACTTTTGCATTTGTGTTATTCCCGACCACATATGTGGTGTAGGAAGCAAATGCAACACACTTTGCAGTTGCTTTGCACCATATTTTCCAAAACCTAGCCTACACTTGTGATGTATCATGCAGATGCGACGAATTTCCCCCACATGCAGTGCTTGCGATAGCAGTTGGCATGAATGGAGTTCACTGCAATTGCTTGCTCACATTAAGAGCCCTAAATCTATGCAAAATCAAAAAAATTACAAAGTGGGTATGGAGTACTTACTAGGTCCCCGGAGCCCTCTAGTCGTTTGAATGTCTGAACTCTAAATGCGCAATGAGAATCATGTGGAACTAGCGATATTTTGGCAACAAGTATCTCCAGAGCTCTCTATTCACCAAGGTTGAAAATGCACAAATGAACTAATTTACCACTCAATTTCTATTTATACCTCCCTCCATTTTAGGATTAGGGTTAGGGTTTTTACTAGCTACACTTGTACAAGGGTCTTAAAACCTAATATCATCACCCTGAAGGTCCTGGAAATTAATTCTTTTGTCATAAACACATTGCCCGCTGTCAAATTGACTTATCAGAATAATTTTCAATTTTTTAAAATTTTTTTTGGAAAATTTGAAAAAAAATTGAGGGGACATAGGTCCATCCCATTTACATTGGGGCATGTTTTGAACTAAAATTCTTTGACATAACACAATAAATCGCATTGTATCAAAGAGGGGAAAAATGTAGACACTAAACATCATCCTAGGCCTGCGAACACTATTTTCTTTGTCAATCCCCCTTTCTTCCTTAATAATCAAATAATTTCAATTATTTGATTATTGTCTAAGGTCGCATTTCCTCTATTAATTAAATAATCTTAATTATTTAATTAATTAATTTCTTTCCTTTTATTTCTCCTTTTGATTAATTAAATAATTTTTATTTATTTAATTATGTCATTAATGTCCCATTTCCTCTATAATTCAATAAATTTTATTTATTTAATTATTTTTAAAGAGGGGTAAACACTTTTGACCCAGAGCTATGGACCGGTGAGGCCACAAACAAGGGACCTCATCCCCGATGCAAACACTCAACAATTACACCTCAATGGGGTTTGAACCTTGATGGCAAGAACATCAATATAACTCAACCATCACCTATTGGAAAATTTATTTATTTAACTACTATCACCTTTCTCTATAATTAAATAGTTATTTCAATTATTTACTTATTCATTAGCCTCTTCCTCCATAAATTAAATAAATTTTATTTATTTAATTGTTTAGTAATTTATCCTTTTCCTCCACTTTTGAATTAAATCATTATTTAATTGAAAAGTCAACTTTTCCCACTTCTTCTATAATTAAATAATGTTTTCATTATTTAATTATTCACTTTCCCTCCCAAATTAAATAATTTTATAATTATTTAAATTCCTCCAACAACCTCTTTTTCTATACCAACTTCCTTATTCGTGTCATCTTTATCTCTTCACATCTCATTTAATTTCCACCCTTGATTGAATTATTTTATAATTCAATCTCAACCATTCATCCTTATCTTTGTCCTAACTTTTCCCTAACCCTATTTCATACTACAAGTTTCATTCTTGGCCATTGATTGATATGTCAAGTATTGGCTTTTAATCTCAGCCCTTCATTCCAACTTGGCTTTCTATAAAAGAGACCTATCATTGTCATTTCAACCCTGCATCTTATGTAACCTAGTTCATGCTACATAGATTATTGCTATCAAAGGAGACAAGTACAATATTCAATATTTTGCTATCATTGACATTAGGCTTATTGTTGCATACTCAAATATGAGGGCAATCAAGCATATAAAGCAAGATGGAGAAGGACAATGGAGGTGAATCAACCATGGCATAGGTAATATTGCTTTATGTTTATGTTTCTATGTTGGTTTGTGCTTCATTGTTGGTTTAGGGATTTAGGTTTTTAGTTTTGATGCTTTATGACCTTAACCTTGATTTTACCCTATTGTACAATATGTTATTGTATTAATTGACCACTTAATTTTAAATTATTTATCAGTTGATAATAAAAATATTATTATTAGTAAATTAGCTATAGGAATTGTTAGATAAGTTGGAAATGTGTTTTGATAAAAAAATTAGCTCGTTTACAAATAAAGTTGGGTGCAATTTGAGAATTATTTATCCAAGTATTTTGTTATTTTCTAGTTTATCACTTTTAAACTTTTGTTTTTGTGATTGAGGCAAGTGGGAATTAATATAATTTGACTTATTTTGTATTATTTGATTCTTGTCATATCTAATTGTTTAATCATCGATCTCTACTAATTTATAACAAGGGAATTTCTAGGTGATTAACACCCATATCTACTACTTAGAAGCCAAACAATTGTTGGAAGAGAAAATATCTCAAATTACATGTGTTTAGAAATATTCCAATTCTCCCCACCTATCTTTAATACCATCATTTGCTACTTTTGTATATACCATTGTTAACCCCATATCTATTAGGATTCAAGAAGATTGGAGCAATAAACATTAACAATTATATGTAGATTAAATAACCCATAAATAACAATGAAGAATAAAACAAAGGAGATCAACACAAAAATTTAACACGGTTGACCCAATATGGGCTACATCCACAAAAACTCAGCCACCCAATGATTTTATTATCCATTGCAAAGCAGATTACAATCTCACGAATCCAATACTGCAACATACATCGCAACCACTTATAACAAGCCTTTTTGGAAGCTTCTAGAATTAGGGTTTTCCAAAGTCATTTTTTCACTTCACGTGCTAGTGGAAAAACCTTGATGTGTTAACGGAAAAATAAAATCAAGGGCTGCATCTTTGAACCCCCATTGTCAGTGGCTGCCGCCCCCAAACCCCAACAAGGATACTATTAGGATTCAAGCAGATTAGAGCAATAAACATTAACAATTATATGCAGATTAAATAACCCAGAAATAACAATGAAGAATAACACAAAAATTTAATGTGGTTCATCCAATATGGGATACATCCACCAAAACTCATCCACCCAATGCTTTTATTATCTAGTGCAAAATAGATTACATCTCGCAAATTACACACACTGCAACTTACATCCCACCCACTTATAATAAGCTTTTTGGAAGCTTCTAGAACTAGGGTTTTACAAAGTCATTTTTTTATTTGATGTGTCAACAGGAAAACCTTGACGTGTTAAAAAGAATAATTTTTTTTGGGGATTGTGCCCTTGAACCCTTGCTATTGGGGGCTGCCGCCCCCAAACCCCTACTCGGGGCTCAACTCGGCCCCAAACCCTAGCGAGGATATGTTATGAGTGTACAGTATTTGCATGATCAATCGCCACATATCAACATATACATTACGAGTGTATAGTATTTACATGATCAGTAGCCACATACTAACAATTTCCCACTTAGAGACTGATCAAGTTCCACACTAAACAATCTCCCACATGGAGATTGATCCAGACAACACCATTGCACTTGTAGCTCCCACTGGATTACAGGTCTAGCTGGTTTCTTATATATGCCATTATCAATTGTGCAGGCCAATAGAAACTAATGAGGAAATTAATTTCTCTTGTGTAACTGCCTTTGTGAACATATCTGTAAGATTCTCACTTGTGTGAATTTTCTCTAGCTTCAACTGTCCATCCTCCAAAACTGACTAGATGAAGTGGTATCTAAGTTGTATATGCTTAATTTTTGAATACAGAGCTGAATTCTTAGCAAGATGAATGGTACTCTTGCTATCAGTGTACAAAGGGCTATCTTCTTATCATTGTCCCAATTCCTCCATCAAATGTTGTAACCAAATCATCTCCTTGATAGCTTATGTAGCAACAACATACTCAGCTTCAATGGTTGAAAGCACAACAACCTTTTTTAGTATAGAAATCCAACTGACTATAATACCTCCTACAATAAAAATATACCCTGCAGTACTCCTCTTGCTATCAATATCACCCACTAGATCAAAGTCAACATATCCTTTTAGAGCAGAATTTGTTCCTCCAAAACATAGTTTCTTTGAAGTAGTACCTCTCAAATATTGGAGAATCCATTTTACTGCATTCCAATGTTTCATTCTTGGATTGCTCATATATTTGCTCACAACTCCCACTACATGTGCAATATCTGGCCTTTTGCATACCATTGCATACATCAAGCTACCAACTACTGATGCATATGGTATCTTAGACATTTTGTCTTCCTCCTCTTATGTTTTTGGACACATCTCCTTAGTCAACTTAAAATGACTAGGCAAAGGTGTACTAACTACTTTTGTATTCTGCATGTTAAACCTTTTCAACACCTTCTTTGCTATGACTCACTGAGACAAAAATGATTTTTTGTTTCTCTTGTCCCATGTGATCCTCATGCCAAGGATTTGTTTTGTTGCACCCAAATCCTTAATAACAAACAAATTTGCTAATTTTTGCTTAAGTTCATTAATATGTTGCATGTTAGACCCAACAACAAGTATGTCATCAACATAAAACAACAAGATAATATAGCCGCCATTATCCAATTTCTTAAAATAAACACAATAATTAGAATGACATCTTTTGTAACCTTGTTCAGCCATAAAACTATCAAATTTCAAATACCATTGTCGAGGTGCTTGCTTCAGGCCATACAAACTCTTCTTTAACCTGCACACAAATTCCTCCTTACCCTTGACCTCATATCCCAGTGGTTGCTGCATTTATATTTCCTCTTCCAAATCCCCATGGAGAAATGTTGTTTTCACATCTAGTTGTTCAAGATGCAAATCTTCCATAGCCACAAGAGTTAGAATAGTTCTAATAGAAGTCATCTTTACAACTAGAGAAAATATTTCATCAAAATCTATACATTTTTCCTATGCAAAACCTTTTAGCATGAGTCTGGCCTTATATCTTTTCTTGCCTCCATCTTCTTCTTTCAACCTGTAAACCCATTTATTTGGTAATTCTCTTTTTTCCTACAGACAATTGGACTAAGTCCCAAGTCTAATTCTGCAACAAGGAATCCATTTCCTCTTTCATGCCTAGCTCCCACTACTTTTTGGTATCTACCTTCATTGCTTCTTCATAACCTTTAGGTTCACTAGAATCGGTTAATAATATAAAATATAATGATGGAGAAAATATTTCTAGAGGTCTAGTTATCCTTGTAGAAAGTCTAACACTTGTAGGAGTCCATGGGATAACTTGTTGTTGTTGAGCATCATGTACCACTGGCATTTTATTTTTTGGAGTCTCATCCAACACTACATATTCCTTTCTGGCCTGTTCATGCTTCTTTTCCTACAACTGATCCTTATACATGACCTTCTCATTGAATATAACATCTCTACTCCTAAAATTTTTATGATTTTCATAATCCCATAATCGATAACCAAATTCATCTACTCCATATCCAATGAAGGTACATTTTTTAGACTTAGCCTCAAGCTTGGTTCTATTTTCAATATCAACATGGACAAAATCTTCACAACCAAAGGTTTTCAAAAATGAATAGTTTACCTTTTTACCCATCCATGCCTCCTTTGGAATGCCACCTTCCAAAGGATTTGAAGGTCCCCTATTTATTAAATAAACAACGGTATGTATAACATCTTCCCAAAACTATAAGGGTAGTCCAACACACAATCTCATGCTCCTTGCATGCTCCATAATGGTCCTATTCATCATTTCAAACACACCATTTTCTTATGGGGTTTGAGGAACCATTTTCTACATACGGATTCTATTGTATGAATAGTAATTTTCAAATTCTTTGCTGCAATACTCACCTCCATTATCAAATCTGAGACACTTCAACTTTTTTCCTGTCTCATTCTCAACCCAAGCTTTCCACTTTTTAAAAGTTTCAAATACTTATGATTTTTGTTTTAGGAAATACACCCATGTTTTCCTAGTTGCATCATCAATAAAAGTAACATAATAACAAGAGCCACCAAGAGAAGATACTTGAGTTGGTCCCCATACATCTGAATGCACAAAATCCAATTTCTCACTCTCCTTCTCTTTCCCAACTTTGAGAAATCAAACTCTCTTCTATTTCCCATAAACACAATTTTCATAGAACTCCAAGACAATATGATTTAGAACTAGTAGCAACTTTCTGAAGTGAAGGATCTTCATCCCTTTCTCACTCATGTTCCCAAGTCTATGGTGCCATAATTTTGTTTCTGTCCCTATAGCAAGTGCTATAACTATCTCAGGAGCAACTATTTCTGTAGCAGCTAAGGTAGAGTAAGTATTACCATTACACAAATACAATGTGCCTACCTTTTCATCTTTAGCTACTACTAATGCACCTTTAGTGACCTTCCAAACTTTGTCTGGAAAGGTAACTATGCAACCTTCACTACCTAGTTGTCCTCCAGAAATTAAATTCCTTCTCAAATTTGGAACATGCCCTACCTCCTGTAGCAACCATTCATTTTCATTTTGCAACTTGATAATCTACAAATATAACTATCCAAAATCACCTTGAACATAATCTACAAATATTTCCTATGGGGTGTGGCATGAAATGAAGCCCCTGAATCTATTACCTAGGAATCATTAACATTATCTAAACACAGAATTAAAGCATCCTACAATTTATTACTTACAACATTAGCTTCCTTACTTTCATCATATTTTTTGTCTCCTTGTTTGCCCTTTCGAGACCAACAATCCTTCTTCAAGTGTCTTGGATTTCCATAGTGCTAGCAATCCATTCTTCCTCTAGTTTTAGATATGCCTTTCTTCGACTTCTCTTGTGACTTCCCATGATTTGTTGGGCTTTTTCCTCTTTCCTTTGTTCTTCCCCTGTTCTCTACATTCAAAACATTACTTGATGTTGAAGTCTCACACTTGTGATTTTCCATCGCATTTCCCCACTAAGGATAACACCAACAACATCATCAAATTTCAATGTATTTGAACCAGAGAAAGAGTTACTTACAACCATTACCAAGCTATTCCAACTTTCTAGCAAAGAACATAAAACATAGAGAGCCCTCACCTCTTCATCAAAATTCACTTTTATAGAAGTCAATTGACTAGTAATCATATTAAACTTATTTAAATGATCTATCATAGATCCACCTTCAATCATTTTTAGATTAAATAAACATTTCATGAGAAATACCTTATTTGAGGTTGAGGGTTTTTCGTATAATTTAGCCAAATGTTCCATCAGATCCTCTATTGTATTTGCTTCTATTATATTGAACTCCACAAATGGTGCCAGGCACAACCCAATGGTTCTAGTTCCTTTCTATCTAGAATCTCCCATTCTTCATCGGACATAGTAGCCTCTTTCTTTGCTTTTCCTTGCAATGGCCGCCATATATCCTTTTGATACAAATAATCTTCCATCTGTATCTTCCATAATTGATAATTCTGGTCGTTGAACTTTTGAACCTTGAATTTTCCTTCTTCCATTGCTCCCACTCAAATCTAGAGGTTTCTTTCCAATCAACCGAGATACACACTACTCTGATACCAGTTGTTAGGATTCAGGTAGATTGGAGCAATAAACATTAACAATTATATTCAGACTAAATAACCTAGAAATAAAAATGAAGAATCACACAAAAGAGATCAACATATAAATTTAATGTGGTTCACCCAATATGGGCTACATCCACAAACTCAGCCACCCAATGATTTTATTATCCAGTGCAAAGCATATTACAATCTCACGAATCCAATACCGCAACATACATCCCATCTGCTTATAATAAGCCTTTTTGGAAGCTTCTAGAATTATGGTTTTACAAAGTCATTTTTTCACTTGATGTGTTAGTGGGGAAACCTTGACATGTTAACGGGGAAAATCCTTGACGTGTTAATGGAAAAAAAATTGAGGGTTGTCCCCCCAAACTTTGACAAGGATACGTTACAAGTGTACAGTATTTGCATGATCAGTCGCCACATACCAACAATATCGTTCATTTTCTTTGTTCATAATATTTTGACTACTTGCATATTAATCTCACAACAAATAAGGGAGCTTTTAGCATTAGACAATAGAGGTAAATGTTGTCTTTATCCTTTTGCAATTCTTGAGAAACAAGAGATGCATTATGTATGATTCCTACCAATTAAATTTATAACATGCAGTTTGTTCAAGAAAGGTTTAAAATAGTAGTGATCTTTGTATGTAATAGTAATTAGATATAAATTTTTATGCATATGAATTTAAACAATATACAAAATGTTTCTTTTCAACCATTTTGGTCAATACATTACAAGTGCTAATAGATAATTATATAATTGATTTTTCTAGTCATTATTTTGAGATGAGATGCCTATAACATATTGAAATATTGCATATTCAATGTGCTTGTTGAAGATGTCACATTGATTCTTCTTGTTGAAGATGACAAACCACGTAATTTTGAAGAGAACAAAAATATTCTCTGTTGCAATTTTCTTTTTGTATTGGTAAGTGCAACTCATTGTTTCCTACAAAAAAATATATGAAGGTGGTTATGAGGACATTATTTTTGTTTAATATGTAACTAGCTTTAAGCGGTGGTCATTTTTAAAAGGAGAATAATTCATTATGAGGTATATTTTATGTTATAATGTTTGAAAAGATAATGTAGTATAAAAAAACATTTAAATTAAGCTAAGTGGTCGTGAAGTATAAGCGTACCTAGCCATAGGATCTGTTGATCATTCTTGAATACATTTGGTACTGGTTATAAGGTTGTTTTGATTCAATGTGAATTGTTCTTTTGTGCAAAAATCTCATAGGATGAAAACCATTGATGATTTATCATCAATATATTCTTCATAGGTAATGTTTAGTAACTGAGGAAGCAAGATCTAAATAATAGATTTGTCCATGGAACACCCTATTTTTTTCTTATTGTCAATTGTCAAAGTCACTTTAAGGTAGTGAGAGTAGATATATGCAACTTGTTGATTGCATTTAATATAATAAGCAATTTGGTCTTGTAGTGCTCCATAGGTATCAAATTTATAGTTGCAGCTTGGACAAAAAGCATGAAATGGATTAGCTATTTTTATGGTTCCATGAATTTGCAAGATATAACAAAGATATATATTATTTTATTATTTCATCATATTTTTAATATTTTAGAATTATAAAAGTGCAAATTTACTTTTTTTTAAGCCAAAGAGCATATTGCTCATACACATTTATATTATATATAAAATAATGTGTACATAACAGTTTGATAGGCTCTTCATAGCTAGGTTTCCATTAAGTACATTTTCCCAAACAACAAAATTTAGATCCCTTTTAGCATATTCCAAATCCCTCCTATTTAGTTGCAAAACACAAAGCACATCGTTTGCATACAATCTACCCTTCGTTGACGCCACCCCTGGATGCTTGAGTGTGTAGCCTAAACTGCTTTGTACCACCATTGCCACACATAACTACAACAATATCAGTGAGACCTAACACTGTAACAATGTGAGGATTGGCCTGACTGTTCATTATCGGCGAGACCTTATTCACTATCCCCTCGATGGACCAATATTTCTTTATGGCTGGGTGTTAAGTCTTCTATTAGTGGGAGATGGTAACTTTGACAGGGATCTCATAATTGTCTCTTTGACAACCCGATACAAAGTCAAGAACCTTCATCAATGTGACAGAATGGTGTCGAAGGGAGTCATCATAAAGTCTCCCCGATGCCCCGATAGATTGTTTGAGTTTCATTATTGGCGAGAGTTGGTCACTTCGACGAGAGGCTTCTTTGTGTCTCTCTGATACACTGATGAAAATGTATTAGGGAGACTTTGTGTTGTTGTCGATACTTTGAGTCATGTCTCTCTGACATGTTGATGAGATGATGGGGTCTCTTGTCGATGGGAGTAGTAGTCTTCACCAGGACTAAATGAGCAGTCTCTTCGACAAGCCAATTGAAGCCACATTGACGAGACAAGTAGTAGTTGGTGGGACTCAAAGTGAGGTCTCCCCAATAATCTGATTGGATGTTTATTTGTTAGTGGGACCTTGTGACTTCAGCAGGACTCTACAACCTGTCTCCTCAATGGGCCGATAGTGTTGATCAATGCAGCTCGCTACCCCACGGTGCCTTGGTGGGTCCTGTTGGTGTATGTTGAACATGTGGCGATATTCCCTTCATTAGTGTGATAGGGTGGTGTGGAAGGGAGTCATCATAGAGTCTCCCTGATGCCTCGATAGAATTGTTTGAGTTTCATTATTGGCAAGAGTTGGTCACTTCGACCAGAGTCATCTTTGTCTCTCTTCGATACACCAATGAAAGTATATATCGTACCTACAAAACACAAGGCACATCGTTAGAATAAGCCCTCTGCTGACACCACCCCTAGATGCTTGAGTGTGTAGCCTAAACTATTTTGAACCACCATTTCCATGTATAACTACAACAATATCAGTGAGACCTATCACTATAACAATGTGAGGATTGGCCTGATTCTTCATTATCAGTGAGACCTTTTTCACTGTCCCCTCTAAGGACCAATATTCTTTATGGATGGGTGTTAAGTCTTCTATCAGTGGGAGATGGTAACTTCAATAGGAGTCTCATAGCTATCTCTTCAAGAGCCTGATACAGATTCAAGACCCAAAGTGCAAATTTACTTACCTCAAATGTTGAATGTAGAAAATTGTTTAGATGATCGAAGGTCCTTTTATTATTCAAATTTCCAATGTATGTTGATTGACATATGTGGAGAATGCTATCTTTTGCATCATGTCGCTTTACAATGTTTCTAAATAGCATTGTTGGGTATTCATTGAGATGAATTTATTTTTCCATTGCAAAGAAGTGATGTGCCAAATTCTCATGTATTTGTATCTATATTATGGACATGTTTTTATATGAACATTTTTCTTTATTTAAGAAATATGGTAGGACATAATTGTTTTAAATTGCAATCAATTAAAGAATTAGAAGAATATTTGTACCTGTGCTTTGTCAAATTCAAAATGTCCATCTTTTATATTAACAAGATATTGGAAATTTCTCTTAGTGCTAACCATAAGTGCCCCTACAAATTCAATTGCATAGTTGTCTTCACTTGTAACAAGTTGTTTGATGGATTTGGTTGGTATGAATTTGTAATCTTCATGCATGTGCGGTATGACTTAAATTGTGCTTGTGTTTGTCAAAATTAATATGCAGTCACAATCACCATGGTCATAGTTAGTTTCAGGTGCAATTTGAAAATTTGTAATGCAAATAGTTGTTCTCGGAACTAGATTTGCTTCATGTTGTTTGACAAGGACCCCAGTTATATTGATAGTAATTGTCATCTCAACTTTCTCATCAGTTAAATCTGCACGAAGTACATCTTTTGTATTGTTTTCATTGTCCAAAGTAGTTTTGTAAACGATAATGACATCTCTTTCAAATATATTTCCAGCTTTGTGGGAGTGAATTTCTTCAATTGATATTGTATTTTTTATTTTTTCCTTTTGATCTGCAATGGGAATAGGAAATGGATTTATTGTTTTGAAGTCTAATTTAGTAGTATGATTGAATGTATAGACAATTTTATTCACCTTTTGGATATTTGTTGTATGCCTTTTTGGTTTGTTTCCATTCTCTTGCTGGATTCCATGGTTAGCTACAAGAAAGATTCAAAATGTTAATGTGCTTCTTGAAAAATTATATTAAGGTTTAATATATAGTTTATGGAACATCAAAGATAGGAAATATAGATGATGATGCATTATTATTATTGAAAAGCATTGTAATATTCATATTTGTATATATAACTTTGATTTGCAAAAGCATAAGTAGTTTTAGTTTATAATGTAATAAGAGATTGTGGTTGATTTTGGTAGATTCTATTTGTAAATTATTTCTAACTTTATACAAATTGGATCATGATCACTCCAATATGCTTGTGATATGTAAATACAATATGCTTTTTGTGTTTACGTTACACCAAATATGGTCAATTAGTGGTTTGGAGAGGCAGTTTAATTTATATAACAAAAAATACATATTGGAATTGTGCATATGGCATAATAGCATTTTTTTTGCAATTATCCATAGACATGTCAATGTTGAAGTCACCTACAATATATAAGGTCGATGGTAGGTTTACATAGGAGAATACTTCATTTGTGATTGCTATAATTTATGTTAGTGGTGTATTAGGTCTTGCATAAAGATTACATATGTTGATTTCATCACTTGTCAAAGTTATTATTGTTATAGCTTCTACATTTCTTGTTTTATGTTGCATTGTTTTTGAAATTAATAGATTATTTTTAGTAAAAGTTGTTACACCCTGTCTGTGATATGTCGAGAAATAATTATAATTTTGGACTGATTAGTATGTTTAGATAGTTAAATATGTATTTCTTGTTGACAGATAATATCAGATGACATTATATCATGATCACGAAGTATATCTTCAATATGTAGAAATAGGTTACGAGTATTGAATGTGGCTAATAGTAAATGTTTGTCACTAATGCTTTGTAGTTGTTTGTTTTCAAATTCCCAATTCATTGTTGATTGTAGGCATGGCATTTCGGTAAGCACTTTTTTTACTTTGAAATGGTTCTGTGTAAGAGGTTTTAACAAGAATAATGTGTCAATTGTCCTTGTGCATGAAAGTGTTGTATATGCTAGTCCATGTTTGTTTATGCCTAATGGATCAAATGCTAATGCTTGCATTGTAAGTCCTTGTGATCTATGAATAGTATGAGCACATGCTAGTTGTATTGGAAATTGTTTTCTAATAGTCAATTTCTTTTGGTTGTATACATTTTTAGTAGGTTTTGAAATGCAAAGTATGGGTGTCCAAATTTTTTCAATGCAATTGCTATAACATTGTGCCAATCTTTTAGCTTGTCAATGTACAATGTGTAGATCATTAAATTTGATCCTAACAATGTTGAAGTTACTGCATTTCATGTATGCTTTGAATGTTCCATCTGATCCATTGACTATCCCATCTTCTGTGTCGTAATTGTCAACATACATTTCAACTAGCATATAGGTTTTAAGAGTATATGTGATGGTAGATTTATTGTATGGTCATACAATGGAATTGCATTACAATTCTCACCATATTCATCATTTTCATTCAATATAATTAGTTCTCTAGGTGTGATTGATAACATGTTTTGATTATGTGTGTTCACATCTTTTCTTCTATAGAGGAAAGGGAATCTCAGGTCCATTGGTAGTTATCATAAATATTTTTTTATTTAAATACTCTAAGTCTTCAATTGTTTATGATCCAATTTGGATTCTATTGAGTATTGTAACAAAATTTTCATCTTTTTGTCATATGGTTGATTTCAATGCATAACACTTTATATTTTGTTTCCAAAATTCATATGGCATTAGTTCATTTAATGTTGAGGCATTCTCAAATACTAGAGAATCTTGTACAGGTTTTACTTGGTAAAGATCACCACAATCAACATTTCCAAAATAGCTAGTAGGGGTTCGATTTATGTCTTGTAAACGTTTATCAATGTAGCATAGAAATCTTGCACCTACTAGAGAAATTTCATCTATTAATACTACACGGAGTTGTTGATAATGCTTTGACATTGCATCCAATATTTTAGAACTCAATGGGATGAATTTTGACTTGTTAAATGGTATGTGTAATTCTAAGTGTATTATGATTCCACCTATGTTGTATGCTACTTTTATTGTATAAACAAGTATTACACCTTTTGGTTTATCTGGATCGTTATCAATAGATGTGTTGTATATGTGAATAAGGGTTTGATATATGGCTTTTGCAGTAAATGTCTTGCTTGTTCTAGCTCCTATTAAGAACAAGTGTAACGATGCTTTGTTGTTTTTTATTTTTTCAATGCGACGTCTTTTACAATTGCTTGTTGTTATTTATTTAACATTCGTCTCAATCTATAGTATTTAGTATTGTCTTTAATTTGAGGATGTTTTACAATTTCAAAAATATTTTGAAATATTATGTTTGGTTTGTTGAATTTTATTGTTTCAACATCTAATTGTATGTTATATTGTTCTTTATGCAATGTATGATTTTTACAAAGGATTTTATTTTCAACGTGATCAAATTATCTGTATTAATTTCATCAATAGCTTTGTCAATGTCACCCCACATAGGGTTGACCTTGTAGTTGTATTTAATGTACAATTTGATTTAATAATATTTTCATGATATAAATAAGCACTATGCCATGTTTTGAAACCATCTATAAGTGTTTTTTCACTCATTGTAAATGGCACATATAGTAGTAATTGTTCTCTACAATGGTTTTCTAAGTCAATATGTTTGTTGAAGTATACTAAACATATAACATTTGCTTCAACTTTACTATGTAAATTTTTACCATCTTTTCTATATTTTGAAATGAAATTTGCAAGACAAATGTGTGAAATTGTTGTAGGTCTTTCAAGATAGTGATTTATCAATGATTTTGATGTTACATTTTTTGAATCATCTGGTTCTTTGCTCAATTGTTTCATTGATTTTAAGACAAATGTTTGCTTGTCTTCAATTCTTGTACCAATGACACATTTTATTGAGCTATAGTTTAATGAAAGTGATAAAGCAATGTGAGCCGCTTGTTGTGAAGACATAAATTGAGTAATGCATTACCAAGTTTACTTATATTTATGGCATTGATACTATTTTTCTCATGATCTTTACAAATTCTTTTAAATGTGCATTTGTCATTGACTTGTCTACTTTTGTCATAGAGGAGCTACAATACATTGTTGCAATGTATATGCATTCAAAACAAATCGTGCATCTATATTAATTGCTTCCCATATTTTTGGAAATGTTCTAGCAAAACTATTATTCCATATGTCTAATGGTTTCCTCTTCAAAAATATTATTGGCCTACGGATTGCAGATTGGATGGCAATTATGTATTCATCTTCATTAATATTCATTTCATCTATGAACATTTGAAAGCATAATGTATTGTCATATTTTTCTTGTTGTAAAGTGGATAGTATTTTGTTACTATTGAAATTATATTTCCTTCATTATTTTTAGATGGTTCAAGAATTGTAGTTTTAGTCATTGGCGGGATTGGAAAATTATATCGACAAGTTTGTTTTTTTGACTTTCTACATTGTTTTATGTGGTGGTGTTTGTGTATCATGGCTATATCAGGATGTAGATGTTTAGTGTTACAAGTAATGTACTTGTCTACAATTTTTTCAATAGTTGTGTTATTGTCTCTACCATAAATTGGTGCTTCTTTAATCCAAAAGAGGAAATGATCATATGTTCATTTCTATGATTTTAAAATTCAATTACAGAGAAATAATCTGAAATGGTCCCAAAATAGGTATTGCCTATTAATATTAATTTTTCATTGCATTAATTCTATGCCTATAATAGCGTGCACATGAGATAGGATATTTTCATATCAAATTAAAATTTTCATCTTCAATATAGTGTTGTATTGTTGTTGATTTTTTGTTTTTTGATGTGCATGATGCGACTCTTCAAGTGTTTTTGTTAATGGTTCCCAATAGTGTTCAACACTTGTAAATGTTATAAACAAAGTAGGTTGTCCAAGTTGTCATATCATCACAAATAGGTTTTTTTTTTAAAAACTGATGCAAATAATTTGGAGATATTCTTATTCTTTTGAAATCAACATAACCAATGTCAGATTTAAGAATATTTTCTAAATTAGGTTTATGTTTTACATCTTTTGCTACTAGCCTTCTCCCTTTTAGTTTCCCTTTACGTAGTCTTACACATATTGTGGATGGGACTTGTTCTATTAGAATTTTAATGGTCTTGAAGAATAGATTTGTTGTATGGTAAGAAAATTTTCTATTTGAATGTTGTAATTCCCATTTTACAATTTTTTGGTACAAATATATTTTGGTGATGTCTTCATCGTGTGGGTTGTCAAAGAACAATGTAGGAAAATTCATTTCCTTAGCATATTTATCTTTAAATATTCCAATGGGATTATTTCCTTTTGTTGGTGCAATTTCTATGATCTTGTCTTGCATTTCATGTATGCAATTAGATTCAGTGAAACCATGTAACAATTTTTCACTGTGTATTTGATTTTCTATATCGCTTTCAATATCAGTTTCACTTGTACTACTTTCATTGGTTGTGTCATTTGCATTATTGAGTTGAAGAATTTATCTCCAATCTTTGTTTATTTGAACATTTTCCATTTTGTATAATTTTTTCTTGCATAATTGTTTCAAAGATTTCATAATCATAGTTGTGCGTACCATTCCTATTTAGTATGCATTTATATATTATAGCTGTCTTTTAAGAGCAATAGAAATTGTTGATGCTTCACTAGTTGAACATGGTAATGTTTGTATAATATCTATGTTAACTGGTACATTTATAATAGATCCATTGTATACCCTTGATATTATGCTATTCTAAATGAGCAAAACAACTAAAAACTATGAAAAAAAAAATATCAAGAACACCTCAAGATTAGCCAAAAGAGAGTGATAAAACAATGAGAAGAGTAGATAATGTAAGACAAATAGTTTACCTTCCCTTTGTTGCTGATACTCCTTTGATTGGCCTTTTGCTTGGATTGGTTGTGTGCTCCTTGATGGCTCTATTGAAGATCACTATTATGTGCTTGGATGTAAAATGCAAATGGATGATATTGCAAATAGGTTGAGTGCACAAAGTGGCAGCATGTAGTTGCAAATTGACTAAGTGTTGGAGGAAGTAAATGGGCAGCATGTAGTTGCAAAATCAAAAGTCCTCCCAAAATGCCCTTGAGGAGGGGGTATTTATAGAGGATCTTGAATTCTCTAGAGAATTCAAGGGTCAAGATTGATCCAACAAGGTCAAGATGAAGGGCTATGGTGGGTTGAGAACCCACAAGCCCTCACATCTTGACATGTGGAGGGTGAAGTGGCCAAAGGGAGATGAGATGGAGATGAGGTGTCAAGAGGGTACATGAGGTGGAAAAGGACATGCACCTTGGGGAGTGAGAGAATTTCCACAAAAAGGGATTTCTTGTTCCCAAGTGGGAGTGAAAGAGACATTTGAGGAATTTTAGAATTCCTCAAAAATCTACATGGGAAAAGGAAAGGTGGTTGGGGATATAAATGTGAATTAAAAATTCACATTCATAGGATGATCTAAAGGATAAAAGGTGGGCTCCAAAAAGGTGGGACTTGGTCACATGTGGAGATTGTGACAAGTCCAAGGTTGGTCACATGTGAAGATTGTGACAAGTCCAAGGTTCTAGAAGCCTTGGAAGGATGGAATGTGAATTAAAAATTCACATATAAAAGAGGGAAATCTAGGAAGAATAAAAAGGAATTAAAAATTCCTTGGAGAATGATTAGGCTTAATTAATTAGTAATTAAAGGATAATTAGGGGATTAGGATTAAAAGCCAACTTGCAAAAGTTGGAGGATGTGACACATCCTAATCAAGGATTAGGCATATGCACATCCTTAATGAAGAGATTAGGAAATGGATTAGGATTAGATGAAAATGACATGTGAGGAATTAAATAAATGTAATATTTATTTAATTTATTTGATGAAAAGAGGATTAAGGAGGGTAAGGTATTTAATTAGGATTTGAAATTAAAGATATTAATTAAATAATACTAATATTACTTAATTAACTGGATAAGAGGATGTTTAGGCGAAAAGTGATAAATTTGGATAAATTAATTGTCCAAATTTGGATGTCTACACCAGTCAATCCTATTTGAGATTTTTTGTATCCTAATTGTCATATTTGTGCAAATGCAATTCTAAGTGAAACTAGTTGTTCTTCTAATTGTGTAAGCATTGCTACATATTGCAATGGATTATTTGTTTGGATATAATTTGGCGTTGAATATTTAGGTAATTTAGATTGTTTCAATTATGCTTTGCATTTGTAACAAATGTAGTTTGTTGATGCAATTTATTTATTTGTTGACAAGGTGTAATACATACACACTTCTTTCTCTTTCAAAGTTGTAATGTCTTTTTTGAAATGCAACATTTCACAAGTTGAACATATATATTTAGGTGTATCTTCAATTTATTTTTTGAACAATTCTATTGGTGATATTGAATTGTATTTGTTGCAATTTGTAGATATTGTCATATTTTTTGTACGTATTTATTTTTTGATTTTTCGTAGTGAGTTGAACTTATAATCTCAAATATTTTTAATTTGACTAGATGAGGTTATCTTATGTTCATTAGTATTTCTGATCACTTGTTTAATTTGGAAAAGTGTTCATTTGAATATCTATTTATCGAATGCATTTCATATGGTAGAAGTGGTTCAAAGTGTCCATGAAAAGGATTTGTATCATGGAAAAGGATAGAGTATGATTCTGCATTAGATGATTCATTGAAATACAAATACTTCTTTGTCGTTGTCAATGACCAAACCTTTATTTCTATACCTAGCCATTTGGATAGTCACTTAATACAAAATATGTCTCCCCATAACCCAATTTCTTCATTATTTGTAGTTGGCATAGCTGATTTTTCGCATTCTTTGAAAACAAGTTTCTACATTTTGTATTTGATGCAATTGATCTAATGTATGTGGATCTAATTCATACTTATATGACCAAATTGCTTCTAGGTTTCCTTCTGAAAAGAAATTTAAAAAGAAATTTATTGTTCCATTACGCAATTGAATTGATGTGTAACGATGATTAAGTAAAAATTCTAATGAATCAAAAGGACAATCTCCTACATTGTACTTAAATGTATTAATTCTAAATAGTCCCTCAAATCTAAGTGCATTGTCAATATTATGTACTTGGGAGCCATTTGATAATATATATTTTCTACATCTATTATTTCTTTTTCTTTTGTTTGTTTATATTCTATTTTTCTCTTCATTTTTGTGGAAAAAATAAGAATTGTGTAGTTGTAAAGAGAAGAGATGTAATGTACCTGTGATATTTATGAAGAAAATACTTATTAAATTTGCACTTGTATTTAATGTGTACAATAATATTTTTTGGTGATCCTCTTCTCTTCTTGCTTGAGGTTCTGCAATACAAAAATGTCATTGTTACTTTTATGGAATTGAAATTGTAGCATATGAAGTTTATTGACATTATATATTTTTACTTATATTATGCAAAATGTAATATAAATATCTACTAGTGTCTATTTTAATTTTAACATATGATGATAAAAAAATTGTTTTTTGGTCACGTTTAATACTATTGCACTTGGTACTAGATAGAAAATGTCACATGAAAAATTTATTACCAAAAAAATGAGATAATGACTGTAGACATTGAAAATATACTGATTGACATCGTGCATCCGATCTGACTTACTAACATCGTTTCTTCCTAAATCATTCCTTAGTCTAACCGTTTAATCAAATTCCCCTATTTGATTAAATTCATCAATATCCTCTCTTGGTTGAATAAATCACTTTATCTGAATCAAGTCATTTCTCTTGTTAATTAAATCAATCCATCTGATCTAATTATCCCTATTTAATTAAATAATCAATTTATCTGATTAAATCTCTAAAGTCTATCCATTAAATTAAATAAATTAAAACCTTATTTGATTTAATCTAACACCATCCCTTTTAATTAAATAAATCAAAATCTTTATTTAATTAGCCTCTTATCATATTCCTCTCTTATTGATTTAAATAAATCCATAAATCTAAGTCAAATAAGTCACATCATCTAATCTCTGTTAAATTAATTGAAACCCTTGATTAATTTAAACCTCATCTCATGTCACATCCTCTAGATAATGCAAGTTGCAAATGAAAATAGATTTAATTCATTTATTAAATCCTCTATTTTCCTCACAAGGCATCTTTGGAATATTCTCTCAATTTGAATTCAAAAATTCCAAGTCAACATGTACATCCAACAAGGCATTTAAAACCTCTTACATGTCCTTTTCCTTGAGCCAAGTGGCATTTATTGCATTTTCCCTTCCCTCTTACATGTCATTTCAACAAATTTGAATTTGAAATATTGGCATTTATTGGCACAAACCCCAAATCTTGCACAACCATCATCCATTCATAATTTGACAAGTGGCACCATATTATTGGATGAATGTTAGTCCCACATTGCTCAAATTTGGGTATTCATCCATCTTGAAATCCTATAAATGAAGAGCTAATCTCCTCATTTTATCATCCACAATCCAAGCAAAGTTACCATGCTAAAATACTTAGCCATTTCCATACATCATTCGAATTCCTAGTTAGGCTTTTTGCAGATTTGGCTTGGAATTCTCATCTTTTGTCAAAGTGGATAACATCATCTTCAACACATCAAGATTTCATCATAGGGATTGGGGAAAAGGCCAATTTTCACATCAAATTGGCACCAATTCCCCCATGGGATCAAGTGTTTGTGATTTAAATTAGATTAAATATAGTTTTTATCATTTTCTTTGTGTTCTTCATTATTTTCATTCCTATTTTCAGTTGTAAATGGATTTCATGGGGAATCCTTCTTTTAGCTTGTAATTCCTTGTCTAACTCGTTTATTCATGTTGTTTTATAGGTACTAGGAAAAGGGTTCACACATTTGGCACTAGAAGGTGGGCTTGACATCATTATTTTAACATTTCCTTGAAATTTCCACGTTTTATTGACACACAAGAAATTCCAACACGCTCGTCGCGTATTTGTTTAGCATCGTGGGCTCATCGGTATCGTTGTTTTAGCACCTCGGGCTGTTCAGCGTCGCTAATTTATCGCTTGGGCTCGTTAACATTGCTGTTTTAAGCGGCTGGACTCATCGCCAAAATTCAAATTTGTAACTCTGCCCACTAGACACAAATGCGATCATAAGTTCAAAATCCTAAACTCTAGGCGATAGAAGCTGACCTTTGGGCCTAACAGCGACACAATCGTGCTCTGTCACGACCACGAGGCGCCAGCAGTAGTAACTTAGTTGGCAGAAACACTTGTGAGAGGAAAAATAGTGGCCTTCGCGAGTTGCGATCTTTGGAGAGATGAAGTAAAAGGAGAATTAATTTTTTGTACGTGTTTTTTGATTTATGATTTATTTATCTCTTGTTTTCTAGTTTTTAACTTCTGTGTTTTTCCAGAATCTGACTGTTTTTCTCCTTTGTAGGTTGGAAATCGAAAACTAAGAAAGGAGGAACATGGTGATGATATTTTTTCCTATCAAAGTGTTTTTTAACACTTAAGTGTTCATTTAACACTTCTTCAAGAATTTGTCATCTTCTTCGTTCTTAGAATACTAGTTTTCATTTGGGCTTAAAAAGTACCTTTCAATTCCATTTCTTGCAATGGTTAAAACGAACAATAGGATCAACAACTTACTAGATTTTTTTTATGGGATTAAAAAATTGAACAAATGTTTATCACTTGTCTTTTTGGTGCTCTAAAATGAACTCACATATTGCTTTGAGGATCTAAAAAGAACAAGTGTAGTTGTATTTTTTGTGAGGGCTTACTTAGACTAAAGCCATTGAAAAAGGACGTATGCGCTTCTCTCGCGCTTCATAGCGATCTTGAGAATCAAAAGGCAATTTTCATGACTTTGGGTTAAGATAAAGCAATCACCTCCACACTTCGATTTGGGCTTAAAATTGAACAAACTATTGTGTGAGTGTGAGTGGGGACTTCATTGCGTATATTCTCTCTTCTTGTTGCCAAACAAGGATTGATCGAGTTACGAATATTGTTCTTCATTCACTTTTGTTTATCCTAGAGGGCACACTTGGGGAAAAGTGCTCACCCAAGGGAGCGACTCAACGGTAACACTCTAAACCGAGTATTTCCAACCGGTATATAAATGTGGGTATTGGAGTAAACACCAATATCACACGGTTGATTCTGACAAGATGGATCCTAAAGGGGACTCTTGTCGTATGGGTCAATCTCCACAAACGGAAAGTCCTTATTAAAACCCATGTGCTCATATTTTCCAAAATCCTTTAATTATTTGTTGGTGCAAGAACGGTCATTCTGAAGCCACCCCACATTTTTACGGTCTTCTAGTAGAGATGGAAAGCATGCCATGGGAGTTTCATGAGTGTTGATGCTTGGCTGCCCCATATAAGTGAGTGCCGTGGAGGGGAGCCAGTGGGATCAAACATCTAACCATCCGCTAGAGATAAGCATAGTTGGACTTGTCCAAGTGGGAATCCAACAAATATTGTCTTACATCCATAGGATTGTACTTATTCTTGGCTTACAAAATGCATTGCTTGATCGAAAACATCATGAAAACAAACACTTAACATCATCCAAATTTCAAACTCTTTTGAAGACAAATACCATTGACACAATCCATATGTTATTGCTTTCCCTTGGGATTCACATCCTTAGAGGTTTCTAAGCATTGGATTAGATATCAATTTGTCTCCTTAAGTAAACAATAGGGAAACCCTTTGCCTTAAGTTCATTAAATTTTCACATAACATATCTTGTGGGGTTTGAGGAAATTAAGACATAGGACATCTTAGTTTGAAAACCTAATTGAAGAAAGTGTTTTTGGTAAAATAAAGACATTAAGCAAAGCTAAGCAAAATGAACTTTCATATGTGTTGAGGACTCCAAATCCCAAAGCACAAACCATTGATTGGAAATACAAAAATGAATGTTCAAATGAAATCATTTCTTGGTTATAAAAGTCATTAGGAAGCATTTGCATGCTCTTCAATACCTAGGTCTAAGAAAACAAAGTGTATCTTTTTAAGTTCATCTTAGGATCGAAACACATCAAAATCCTTTTCATCCATCCATCAAAAACATCAAAACAAATACATCTCATCATCACCTTTTGGGAAAATCTTGAAAAATCATCCTTGATACTAGGCTTTGTGGCAAAATCAAATCCATCAATATCATTGAGACAAAATCCTTAAGAACATTTATCAAAACACCTTTGGCTAGGCATGTGTAGATGCATCCTTTTGCATATACTTAATCAAAGTTATCAAAATCATCTCGTCTAGCTTAGTATATGTAGATGAATCCTTCTCCATATGCTTAGTGAAACAATCACTTTGTTTGAATAGGTGTGGGTAGATGCATCCTTCTCCTCACACATATTCAAATTATCATCCTTTGAACAAAGCTATCCCTTAGATCACCATCCAACATCTTAGGGTATTTTTGTTCAAAAACCAAATCAAAAGCAAAATCAAAATCAAGAACAAAGTCTCAAATCTCAAAATCCAAAATCAAAATCAAAATCCACAAGTCCTAAAAGCCTAGTGTCTCATTCAAGATTTATCAAAAGCCAAAGAACATCCATCCTTAAACATCATCATCATATCATCATCACATTTTATCCTCAAAGCATCCTAAAACTTTATACTTTGGGACATAAAATAACGATTGATCCAAAGAATCAAGAGATTCATCTCTCATATTATCAAAGATTGATCTTTGTTTTATGGTTCAAATGAGATCTCAATACAAGAAGAGTATGGAAGTCAACAAAGAAACACACCCGGCCCAAGTTATCTTAGCTAAAACCAATGTAATGAATCTAGCGGAATCAAGCAATCCATTGATCCTCTCATCATCGCAAAATCCCCAAGAATAAAATCAAAAGAGGACCTCACTTTCAAAATGTCTCGTGAGAAAATGACAGAAATGCTCCAAAATCCGGACAACCATAGAATTATCAACATCATGATGAGACTTAACCCTTCGTTATACATGCTTGAACTAGCAAAACAAGGGGCCAAGTTGCCTTTGGATTTTGATGTGGGTACTATAGTGGACACATCATTTCCCCCAATCTCATCCACCATACCCATCTCATCTACACCTCCATCCCAAAACATCACGCAAAACATTCCACAAATCACAACATCATTTGCTCCAACCCAACCAAATGTCAACAAGGGAAACACATTCCTCAATGCTCTTAAATCACAT
>VDFB02209065.1:0-66942 GCA_007258455.2 Sequoia sempervirens | reverse complement strand
ATTTGAAGCAACTTGGCCTTGTTTCACAGTTCAAGCATGTATAATGAAGGGGTTGTCTCATCATGATGTTGATGATTCTATGGTTGTCCTGATTTTGAGCATTTGGCTATTCTCGTGAGACATTCCAAAGTGAAGTCCTCCTTGATTTCTTCTTGGGATTTTTACATGATGAGAGGATCAATGGATTGCTTGATTCCGCTAGATTCATTTCTGCATTGGTTTGGCTAAGATAACTTGAAGCGGGTGTTTCTTTATTGGCTTCCATACTCTTCTTGTATTTAGATCTTGTTTGAACCATAAAACAAAGATCAATCTTTGAGAATATGAGAGATGAATCTCTTGATTCTTTGGATCAATCGTTATTTTATGTCCCAAAGTACAAAGTTTTAGGATGCCTTGAGGATCAAATGTGATGATATGGATGTTTTGGCTTTTGATAAATCTTGAATGAGACACTAGGCTTTTAGGACTTGTGGATTTTGATTTTGATTTTGGATTTTGAGATTTGAGATTTTGTCCCTGATTTTGATTTGCTTTTGATTTGGATTTTGAACAAAAAGATCCTAATATGTTGGATGATGATCTAAGGCATAGCTTTGTTCAAAGGATGATAATTTGAATATGTGTGAGGAGAAGGATGCATCTACCCACACCTATTCAAACAAAGTGATTGTTTCACTAAGCATATGGAGAAGGATTCATCTACATATACTAAGCTAGACAAGATGATTTTGATAACTTTGATTAAGTATATGCAAAAGGATGCATCTACACATGCCTAGCCAAAGGTGTTTTGATAAATGTTCTCAAGGATTTTGTCTTAATGATATTGATGGATTTGATTTTGCCACAAAGCCTAGTATCAAGGATGATTTTTTCAAGATTTTCCCAAAAGGTGATGATGAGATGGATTTTGTTTTGATGTTTTGATGGATGGATGAAAAGGATTTTGATGTGTTTTGATCCTAGGATGAACCTAAAAAGATACACTTTGTTTTCTTAGACCTAGGTATTGAAGAGCATGCAAATGCTTCCTAATGACTTTTGTAACCAAGAAATGATTTCATTTGAACATTCATTTTCAGATTTCCAATCAATGATTTGTGTTTTGGGATTTGGAGTCTTCAACACATATGAAAGTTCATTTTGCTTAGCTTTGCTTAATGTCTTTATTTTACCAAAAATACTTTCTTCAATTAGGTTTTCAAACTAAGATGTCCAATGTCTTAATTTCTTCAAACCCCACAAGATATGTTATATGGAAATTTAATGAACTTAAGGCAAGGGTTTTCCTATTGTTTACTTAAGAAGACAAATTGAGATATAATCCAATGATTAGAAACCTCTAAGGATGTGAATCCCAAGGGAAAGCAATAACATATGGATTGAGTCAATTGTATTTGTCCTAAAAAAGGTTTGAAATTTGGACGATGTTAAGTGTTTGTTTTTGATATGTTTTCAATCAAGCAATGTATTTTGTAACCCAAGAATAAGTACAATCCTATGGATGTGTAAGACAATATTTGTTGGATTCCCACTTGGACAAGTCCAGCTACACCTATCTCTAGTGAATGGTTAGATGCTTGACCCCACTAGCTCCGCTCCACGACACTCACTTATACGGGGCAGCCAAGCATCAACACCCATCAAAATCCCATGGCATGCTTTCCATCTCTACTAGAAGACCGTAGTGTGGGTATTTCCGTAATCGACTGCTCTGCACCAACAAATAGATTAAGACTGAAACAGCACAGCTTGAATGACTTTCTGTTCATGGAGATTGACCCATACGACAAGAGTCCCCTTTCGGATCCATCTTGTTGGAATCAACCGCATGATATTGGTGTTTACTCCAATACCCACATTTATATATCGGTTGGAAATACTCTTGGCTTTAGAGTGTTACCGGTTGAGTCATTCCCTTGGGTGAGTACTTTTTCCCCAAGGTAGGCCTCTAGGATAAACAAAAGTGAATAAGGAACAATATTCATAACTTGATCAATCCTTGTTGGAAACAAAGAAGAGAGAATATACGCAATGAATTCCCCACTAACACTCACACAATAGTTTGTTCAATTTTAAGCCCAAATCGAAGTGTGGAGGTGATCGCTTTATCTTAACCCAAAGTCATGAAAAAGACCTTTTGATTCTCAAGATCGCTATGAAGCGCGAGAGAAGCGCATACGTCCTTTTTCAATGGCTTTAGTCTAAGTAAGCCCTCACGAAAAACACAACTACACTTGTTCTTTTTAGATCCTCAAAGCAATATGTGAGTTCATTTTAGAGCACCAAAAAGGAAAGTGATAAACATTTGTTCAATTTGTTAATCCCATAAACAAAATCTAGTAAGTTGTTGATCCTATTGTTCATTTTAACCTTTGCAAGAAATGGATTTGAAAGGTACTTTTTAAGCCCAAATGAAAACTAGTATTCTAAGAACGAAGAAGATGACAAATTCTTGAAGAAGTGTTAAATGAACACTTAAGTGTTAAAAAACACTTTGATAGGAAAAAATATCATCACCATGTTCCTCCTTTCTTAGTTTTCGATTTCCAACCTACAAAGGAGAAAAACAGTCAGATTCTGGAAAAACACAGAAGTTAAAAACTAGAAAACAAGAGATAAATAAATCATAAATCAAAAACACGTGCTAAAAATTAATTTCTCCCTTTTTATTGTCTTCCAACATCGCAACTCGTGAAGGCGTCGCTATTTTTTTCTCTCAGCGGTGCTCTTACAGCGTCGCTTACCAGTCAGCAATGCTCTGCGTCAGGACAGAGAGCACGATTGTGTCGCTGTTTCGCCCAGCGTCACAGTTTCTGCCATCATCAAAGTTTAGGATTTTTTGAAACTTCTACAGATCGGCGAGTCCAATGGCGGAGTTTGAAATTTGAATTTTTTGGCGAGATGAGTCCAGCGGCGCTAAAACAGCGATGTTGACGAGCCTGCATAAATAGTGATGTCAAGGAGCCTAACAAAACAAAGATTGAGGAGCCCGTGAGATTGGAATTTCCCCGTGGTCAAGAAAACACATAACTCTAAAGAAAAGTTGTACAATGATGTCAAGCCTCCTTCTAGCGCCAAATGTGAACCCTTTTCTTAGTACCTGCAAGACAACATGAATAAATGAGTTAGACAAGGAATTACAAGCTAAAAGAAGGATTCCCATGAAATCCATTTACAACTCAAACTAGGAATGAAAATAATGAAGAACACAAAGAAAATGATAAAAACTAGATTTAATCCTAATTTAAATAGCAAACACTTGATCCCATGGGGGAATTGGTGCCAATTTGATGTGAAAATTGGCCCTTTCCCAATCCCTATGATGAAATCTTGATGTGTTGAAGATGATGTTGATCCATTTTGACAAAAGATGAGAACTCCAAGCAAAAACAGCAAAAAGCCTAACTAGGAATTCGAATGATGTATGGAAATGGCTAAGTATTTTAGCATGGTAACTTTGCTTGGATTGTGGATGATAAAATGAGGAGAGGAGCTCTTCATTTATAGGATTTCAAGATGGATGAATGCCCAAATTTGAGCAATGTGGGACTAACATTCATCCAATGATATGTGCCACTTGTCAAGCTATGAATGGATGATGGTTGTGCAAGATTTGGGGTTTGTGCCAATAAATGCCAATATTTGAAATTCAAATTTGTTGAAATGACATGTAAGAGGGAAGGGAAAATGCAATAAATGCCACTTGGCTCAAGGAAAAGGACATGTAAGAGGTTTTAAATGCCTTGTTGGATGTACATGTTGACTTGGAATTTTTGAATTCAAATTGAGAGAATATTCCAAAAGATGCCTTGTGAGGAAAATAGAGATTTAATAAATGAATTAAATATATTTTCATGTGCAACTTGCATTATCTAGAGGATGTGACATGCGATTAGATTAAATTAATCAAGGGTTAATTAATTTAATAGGAGATTAGATGATGTGACTTATTTGACTTAAATTTATGGATTTATTTAAATTAGATAAGAGGGGAATATGATAAAAGGCTAATGAAATAAAGATTTTGATTTATTTAATTAAAAGGAGTTGATAAATAAAATAAGGTTTTAATTTATTTAATTTAATGGATATAATTTAGAGATTTAATCAAATAAATTGATTATTTAATTAAATAGGGATAATTAAATTAGATGGATTGATTTAATTAACAAGAGAAATGACTTGATTCAGATAAAGTGATTTATTCAACCAAGAGAGGATATTGATGAATTTAATCAGATAGGGGAATTTGATTAAATGATTAGACTGAGGGATGATTTAGGAAGAAACGATGTTAGTAAGTTAGGATCGGATGCACGATGTCAATCAATATATTTTCGATGTCTACAGATCTAATGGTGAAAACCATTCAATGGCAGCATTAGATCTTGAAAAAGTAAAAATAAAGAACGTATTTGATGGTGAAAACCTCTCTGAGGCACCGAAGGATGAGAAATTTGGCACCCTTCCAAAACATCATCATGAAATATCATCAATGTTGGTGGAGCCTACCCAATCTATCAATATTGGTACAATAGAAAAGGAAAAAAATCTACATCTGGCAACATCAATGATTGAACAAGAAAAGCCAAAATTTGTCAAGTTCTTTGAAGACAGAAGCATTAACTTTCTTGGTCATACTTTGATATGCCAGGTTTAGATCCAAATCTTCTAATGCATCATTTATCTCTACCATCTGGGATAAAACTTGTGAAACAAAAACTAAGGAAAATGCATCCGCATATCACCTTGATGGTAAAGGATGAGCTGAAAAAGTTGTTGGATGCAGGATTCATCAAGTCTATTGATTACGCTGAGTGGATATCTAATATTGTACTTGTATCTAAACTAGATAATAGTATTAGAATATGCACATATTTTAGAGATCTAAATAAGGCATGTCCAAAGGATGATTTTCCTTTACCAAACACTGACATTATTGTGGAATTAATAGTAGGACATGCCATGTTGTCACTAATGGATGGCTTCTCAGGGTATAATCAAATCAAGATAGCTCCCGAAGACCAAGAAAAGACAACATTCACATGTCCATGGGGCACATTATGCTGGAACGTCATGCCCTTTGTGTTGAAAAATGCAGGTGCAACATATCAACGTGCAATGACCACTATTTTCCATGACATGATGAATACTTTTATGGAAGATTACGTTGATGATATATTAGCAAAATCATATACTAGAGAAGGTCATCTAGAGATTCTGGGAAAAATCTTTACAAGACTAGAGAAATTCAATGTTAGATTAAATCCTAAGAAATGTGTGTTTGGGGTTACATCGGCAAAACTCCTAGGATACATAGTGTTAGAAAAGGGTATCAAAGTGGATCCTACTAAGGTCAAGGCAATAATGGAAATGTCACCACCAAAGAATATCAATCAACTAAGATCTCTACAAGGCAGGCTACAATCAATCAGGAGGTTTATTTCCCATTTAGCAGATAAAAGTCATCCCTTCAATCATTTACTACATAAGAATGTCTCTTTCAAATGGGATGAAGGATGTGAAACTACTTTCAATCAAATAAAGCAATATCTGATGTCACCTCCCATATTAATGCTGCCTATGGAAGAGATACCATTGTTATTATACATTACAACAACAAAAATTTCTTTAGGAGCTCTATTAGCACAAGAAGATCCTAAGGGAAGGGAGCAAGCTATCTATTATATTAGCAGGACTCTGAATGGTTATGAAATAAATTACACCTTCATCGAGAAAGCTTATTTGGTGGTGGTATTTGCTACCCAATAGTTGCAGAATTACATGCTGACCCACACAGTTAAACTCAACAAAAATTGATCCATTGAAATACTTACTTAGCAAGGCTGCTCTAATAGGGAGACTAGCCAAGTGGGTCATGATCTTGATTGAATTTGATATTCAGTATGTGGATAGGAGAGCCATCAAAGGTCAAGTGATTGTCGATCAATTAGCTGAAGCTCCATTATCCGATTATCATCCAACAGACATTGAGTTTCCTGATGCAGACATTCTTACTGTGACAACACAACAATGGAGGCTTTATTTTGATGGGTCATACACACAACGTGGGTTTGGTGTGGGCATTCTGTTTGTCACACCTCAAGGACATACCATCCTAAGGTCCTATAGACTCATGTTTCCATGCACAAATAATGTAGATGAGTATGAGGCGTTAATTATTGACATCAAAGTGGCAGTTGAATGGAATATCACAAAACTACAATTATATGGAGATTCACAACTAGTCATCTATCAGGTAAATGATGAATATCAAACAAAGGATGAGAAGTTTATGCCATATAAGAAGATGATAGATGATATCAAAATGTACTTTGTGGATATCAAGTTTGAACATATTCCAAGGGTAGAAAACAAAGCTACAAATGCTATGGTGATAATTGCTTCTCTCTTGCAGTTGCTAGAAAAACAAGGTCATTATGAGTTTATGGTGGAACAAGTGTCTAATCTTGCTTATGATAATCCAGAATCTCATACCATATGCCATTTAGTTGACATTAAATCCTCAATCTATGGAAAGACCTATGCTTACCTGAAAGACAATATCCTCCCTCCTGATCTTTCTCGAAACCAAAAATGCAATTTCATTCACCAAACCACATGACATACATTAATTGTTGACATACTTTACCGTCGAGGTCTAGATGGTACTCTTCTTCGTTGTCTAGAACAAAATGAGTTTGAGAAAACTTTACATGAGGTTCATGAAGGTATTTGTGGAACTCATTCAAGCGGACTAACCCTAGCAAAGAAACTCCTCCGTTTTGGGTAATACTAGCCGAACATGGAGGAGTCCTTTCAATTTGTTAAGAAGTGCCAAAAATGTCAGATCCATGGTAACTTAATCCATGCGCCAACAAAAGAATTGCACCCGTTCACATCAACATGGCCTTTTTGTCAGTGGGGATTAGACTTGGTCAGAAAGATTAATCCATCTTTATCCAATGGACACAAATTCATAATCACAACAACGAAATACTTTACAAAATGGATAGAAGTGGTTCCCTTAACAACAATCATTGGAAAACAGATCTCTTCCTTCATACTAAATTACCTCATTTGTAGGTATGGAATTCCTCAATTCATTGTAACAAACAATGGTAGACCATTTAAGAATCAAAATGTGCAAGAAATGTGTGAGAAGTTTCAAATCCAACATCATTTTTCAACACCATACTATCCTCAAGGAAATGGCCAGACAGAGGCCTCAAACAAAACTATTTTGAAAATACTGAAGAAAACTGTCAACGATGTTGGATGTAATTGGAATGTTCAATTGAACCTTGCTCTCTGGGCATATTGAACAAGCATCAAAACACCTATAGGAGCAACACCATATACCTTGGTATATGGATCAGAGGCCGTACTACCCATTGAGGTTGAGATTCCATCACTCTGTGTGTCACTAAAAGGAATTGTTCCAAATGAGGATTATAGAGTGTCTAGACTTCAAGAGCTGGAACTATTGGATGAATGTCATCAACAAGTTGTGAACCATTTGACGACATATCAATAGAGGATGTCTAGAAGCTACAATCACAGGGTAAAACCTAGAATCTTTCAGGTTGGTGACTTGGTCCTAAAGGAAAACCCTAGAAATCAACAAGACAGAGAAAAGAAAGGGAAGTTTGAACCTAACTAGCTAGGTCCCTTTGTAATCATATCAGTCTATGGATTTGGAGCCTATCGACTATCTACACCTGAAGGGGATCTGTTCGATGAACTTATCAACAATATCCATCTCAAGAAATTCTATACCTGATTCATCTAGTGCACAGTTGAAATGGTCGCCTTGATGAAAACATGGCAAACATGCATCTTGGTGACAAAAAAAATAAAAAAAAATAAAAAAAGTGAAAATACAAAAATATCAGAAAAAGACAAAAAGAAAAAAAAATCATAAAGTTGGAAAAAGTGCAATAAAAACAAGTGGTGAAAACCTGGAAACAGGCACTACTTGTGATTTTAACAAACTTTTCCATCTATTAGATGCATGACTTGGTCATTCACTTTCACCATCATCTTTCTGCTTATCATTTGAAAAATGAACATCATGTACATATCTTGGCAAAGTGATCATGTCACACCCTAGCTTGGGGACAAAATCCTAAACTCATTGGCGACAATAAACTTGAGCTTAAACAAATAGGAAAACAACAATATGACAATGCAACAAACATAATGATCATTGGGAAATTCAATATGGAACATACATCAAACATTAGATCACTTTATAAAATCAACCATCCACATCAAGATAGTAGAAGTCAAACCAATCAGAACAACTCAAAATGGATGATCTAATCTGAATAATGATTGAAATACTTTAAGCAGAGGTTGAATTTTTGTACTTTGATCTTTGTTATCATTTCTTTGGAGCAACTCGATGATGTATTGAACTAGAGAAGCTAATAAGAAGAATGATATTTTCTTTTTCTGTAGTTTGTGAATTAATTAATTATTTTGTGAATTGTCACAAGATGTGCTATATAAAGTATCATTGATGACATTCCAATTCACATAATAAAATGATTGATTCTTGTCTATTTATGCAAGAAATGCTTAGGTCATCTTAGGTTAATTATGCCTAGATTCTTGTGTTCACTTGCAATATCAAAAATCATGAAAGTAGTACTTCGGTCATAGGCTAAATTATACCATCGATGCGTGTACTCACTTTCAACATTTTAAAAGCTCCATGATGATACAAAGAAAAATAAATGGACTGTTAAGGTGCCAATGTTTGCATATAGATTTGCATGATAAAATTAGATTGCATTCATGTTAATCTTACATTTGTAGAGTATTTGTTACAAAAGCTAGTAAAGGATTCAAAAACGATGTTATCTTTTATCATAAATGGATTGAGTATACTTGACATTAACAAAAACATCATCATTATCATGTAGCTGCATAATCATTTCCATTGCAAAATTAGAAATGTTATTATATCATTTCATCATTTAAACATTTGATCATATAATTTTCAGTAATCATGTCATTTCTTCATTTGTGCATCACATCATAAAATTGCAGGAGAAAAAAACTATAAAAAACAAATCTCTATATAGTTGCATTTTCATTCACCCATTCATCATATCATATATCATACATTCGAAGTACCATTATATTGATCATTCATTCATACATTCATTGCATCATTAATTTGCATTAGAAAAAAAATTAAAAAATAGAGTACATCATATTCATCTCCATCATTATGTCATCCATCATTTAAAATCATATCCAAAAATCATACATATAGATGCATTTTCATATCATTTACATATATCTATTATCATACAACTATCATCATGCATCCATACATCATCATTATAGGCATTATCACGTAAAACATCTATATAATTAATAGCATATCATAATGATCATTAAATGCACCCATAACATCATAACATAAATCATCACATGGCATATAGAAATAAATAATTAAATGCATCCATCATAGAACCATATAAGCACATATAAATCACTGCATATCATATAAAGCTCAAAAATCATAATTTCAAGTATACAATGATGTTTGTAATGTAAAGAGATACAACATCAAAATGGATGTGAATCAAAACACCCGAAGATACATCATGTCTCAAAATATATCATGGAAACAACTCATAGAGCTGTAGTGCTAGCTCCAGATTGTGCAGGCATCTCGGGACCAGTCCCTTCACCACTAGACATACCGGGATCTCTCAAATCTCTTCGAAGAGGCTGTGTCACACCCACACTAACAGTCCTGGAATGAGTTCTGCTTGATCGAGACTGTGCATAACTGACTCTCTGCTCAAAGGGAATAACATCATGGTATTTGCCTCTGTAATACTCTGCCTCTATACCCACACTGAGAACCTCTCTTAAATAATCGGCCACAGATGTACCATCAGCCAATCTCTGTAATCTCTTAGCTCTAATATATGCTTGCTCTGCAGCCTCTCTAGCTGCATCTCTCTTGACTGTCAACAAGGCAATCTTTGTTTGGGCAGCTGCCAATTGTTCCGATACCTGAGCTAGTGTCTATGCATGGGCTTGGGACCGTGTCTGCATCTGGGTCTGTATCTACACCAATAAACCTTGAGCCTATATCAACTACCCTTGTAAGGTCTTCACCTGCACCTATAGGCTTGCAATTTACGTCTGCTGCTACTGGGAAGGTAAACCGATCTGCACATGTTGCTCTACAAGAGATACTACTAATCGCCTCTTATGAGGCACCATGACCTCTCTAACATCCAAAACTAGAACTGATCTACTAGCTCCACCTGATACACTGGCACCACCTGGTCCTCCACCTCCTCCACCATCATATCCTCCATCATCTCCACCCCCGTCTCCACCACCTCTGTACACATCATCATCATCACTACTATCATAATCATCATTGCTCCCCACATCCTCCTCCCCCTCCACATCCTGCTCCTCCTCACCACCCTCCTCTCTCCTCCATTGGTGACCGTGTGCAACCACAACATCCTCCTCACCAGGTAATGGCACTGGATCATCAGGAATGGTAATCCATGGAAAGGGATGTAGAGCTAGATACTTTGCATAATACGTTGTAACAGGTGCCTTGGTAATATCAGGGCGAATCTCCCAGACTAAAGGCTGTAGACCCTGGAACTCCTGAATGGCTGAATCATATGAAATGCAAGGTCCCCAATTTATAGAATCTAACTGACGATGACCATAATGGGCAACACCCTGGGGCATGCCCTGTACAATACCATACTACTCGAGCACCCTCCTGAACAAAAATCTCTCCAAAACCCAATGAGTTCGACCAATCAACAACATCGACTGAGAGAGATATGGCAACTGAATATCGTCATCATCCCACTGCTCGCAATATAGATAAGGCCGCCATGTGACAACCTCAACATCATCCAAGAATCTCCTCCAATGCTCTAACTTACCCAGTCTGGGATGAGTAAGACAACCTGTATATCTGTGAACATACGACCTCATGGCTCGTCTTTGTCTAAATATCATTGGATGCGTAACAACTATATGCTCCCACACCCACACCTATAATAATGTAACTCCTGAAGACAAACTACAACCTCAAAGGTAGAAAACCAAATGCAAATCGTGATAAAGATGAGCAAACATACACATGCCCCATGCATAGATGGTACTGTGTATAATCATACTCTCCAACACACGACCCCAACCAACAGAGAGTCCCTTTGACCTATGATCAGGACAAAGGAACCCTCCAATAAAACCAACAAGAACAAAAGGAAAACTGGCATAAGCATCCACCATATCGTGCCATGGAATCTCATATCCACAAATAGTATCATCCTGGAGCACTCTGCGTAGAGCCTCGGTCCCGCCCTGCTCTGAAGAATTATAAACAACAATATCACCAACAATGGGTATCCTCAAAATCTGCCAAACATCCTTAGGAGTGACAGTCATCTCACCGGTAGGAAGGTGGAAGGTATTATGCTTGCTATGCCACCTCTTTGCTAGGGCTATCAGGAGACCCCGATTAATTCTAATCCGGGGCATGTCTAGAAGAGATGACAAACCACAACGTGTGATGACTACTGTTTTGGGCTGCATTAGCTATGGTATCAAATCAAAGGTCCTGGGAAATAGCTCTCGAATTTGAAGGTTCACAAATGACTCCGATCATCACAAAATATTGAAAGTCAGTAGTCTTTGTGAATTCATCAAATGTCAATCAACCTATCAAATCTAATTAGCTTTGTTGAGACTTTGCTAAAATATTGTGAGCAACTATCAAATCAACCTCACCAATCATGAGGTCAATCATCAAATCTATCAATAAATCTCACCTATCATGAAGTTTATTGGTCAATTTATCAATCAACCTTTCCTATCATGAGGTTAATCATCAATCTTAAATTGTACCTCGCCTATCATGAGGTCAATTAGTCAAATCAACCTCACCTATCATGAGTTTTATCAAATCAAGCTATAACTATTTCTCGCCTATCATGAGGATAATTATTGTCAATCAATCATCAAACCTCACCTATCATGAGGTTGAACATCATCTACTATATTGGGATCATCAATCATATCAAATCAATGGCTGACATGATAAAAAATTGACATAATCAAGGACAGCATTGGAAAATTACATCATTCTAATTTCAATGTGCTAAAACAGTGTTTTTATGTGCCACAAATTTCAATGCACCATTAAAACACCTCAATGCGCTAAAACAAGCAGTAAAAGCACTATTTCATTAGATACACCATTTCAGGAGGTAAATGTGCCAATTCAGGTAGTCAATGCACAAAACCAAAGGATGTGTCATTTCATAAAGTCTATGTGCCATTTCAAATGACAAATGAGCCATTATATTCGATGTGCTACTTGAACCTATGTATGCGCTAAACAAACTATCCTAAGCACTAAAACAACCTATGCGCTAAATCATCTTAACTATATGCTAAAACTTTTGACCTATAAGTTATTCTAGTCTATGTGCTAAAACAATAATTCTATGCACTACTACGGGCTTCAGATGAGCTAAAAAAATAATTCTATGCACTACTGTGGGCTTCAGATGCGCTAAAACAATTCAATAAATTACAAATTGGAAAAAAAGGCACGAAAAACAAGGAGGTTCACAGGTATGTACCAGAGGTCCATAAGCGGTCGGGTGGTTGTGATGACTCATGCACTTGAAATAGTGAGTGTGGTAAGGGATTGACATTTTGCTCCAAATTGCTCTCACTCCAAATTCTCAAAACTCAAATTGCACAAATGAATTCTAAATCACCCTTTTAGCTTTTTTATAGAGTGATTAGAGGTGATTTTTATGGGATTTATTTAATTTATTTATTGGAGGATTAATTCAAAACTTATCACAGGGGCATCTTTCAAACTGTTTGTCGAGAGATAAATTATTTCATCATCGTATCTTTATCAAATCATCACAAATCATTAGAAAATCATTGAAAATTTTGAAAAATTCCAAATTCCAAAATCTAAAAAAATCATCAATTTATCTCCCAAGGGGGCATATATTCATCATCACAACAAAATCAATGTCTAGGGCATATCGATTTTTTTTTGTCAATACTAATAGCAGCAGCAAAATTTTCTTTGAAGCAATGCGTAAACAGATCACTTCAAAGAGGGGAAAAATGTATACACCTAAAAATGGTTTGGATAATCTAATTAATTAAATACGATTTATTTGATTAATTAACCTTTAATTCTTCTACTATTAAATAAATAGAAATATTTATTTATATAGTTCATCTTCTAAATATGTCAATCTTTATTCTCTTATTTCGTCTTAATTAAAAAAACGAATTTCACTTTGTTTTTTTTAATTATTATTATCAAATTCTTCTACTATTAAATAAATAGAAATATTTATTTATATAGTTCACATCTATATTCTTTTGATTATTCTATCTTAATCAAATAATCAAAACTTCAATAATTTTTATTTAATTACTATTATCCCTCTTTTATTAAATAACCAATATAAAAAATATTTGTATATTTTAATAATTGTTATTTCTTCCTAAATTTGAATAAATCCAAAATATTCAAATTAAAAGCATATTTCTACAACTCATCATATTCACCTACCAAATTAGACATGAAATGTCTAATTTAATTCATCTCAACCTTAACGGGAAAATTTGGAGACAAATTTGCAGGCAATCCTCTTCATCCTCTTCCAATGATTCTTCCTATCTTCTGGCTGAGTGTTTTTCTGGGGAGGAACAATCCCCATAATCAACTCAAGCTTCTTCATCCTTCACCATTGAATCCTCAAGATCAAATCTAGACCTTTGTTGTGCTACCCCTTCACAAATGTGCTGCTATGAATCTATAAATACAACCTTTTTCTACAGGAAATGAATCCAAAATTGTGCAAACTTACTCTACAGAAATACCAATTGAGCAATCAAGCATATTAGCAATAACAATCATAGCATTTTAGAATTGATATCATGGATGCATCATAGCTGTAGCTTCCTTTCATCAAGTTTCATGTCAATTTAGATCACAGCTTCATTATTATCATTTAGATATCACCATATAGGATTTAGATTATTGCATTTAGTAGCATCTCATTCTCTAGATTGGCATTTTAACAGTCACAATGCTTACCAAATTTGAGAGCCTAGTGACTTAATAAATCTTTGGAGATAGAGAACAATATGACGCTTTCAGTAGATTCTTGCTTTAAATTAGTTTAAATATTGTTGAATCTTTGATATAATGTCTTATTACGAAGTGTTTTTTGTTATTTTAATCATTACTTATTCCACACTTACACACACACACACACACACATATGTATGTATACACAACCAATATATTAATATAACAATGTGTTGCTATGTTGATATATTCTTTTGTATATCGATTATATATACATGCTTTATTAACATTTGATAAACATATATATATATATATATGAACTAATAGAAAAAGGAAAGAATAGAACAAAATAGAGGAGTACAAAGTATAGAAGTGTGTTGTAGAGGTACCAACAAAGTTTTGTATAGTTTCAAAGTAAGTAGTAACATTGAATTGTGTTCTTGTGAACAAATTGTAATATCTTTTTTTGTAAATCTGATTGGTGGGTGCCATTAGATATCTAGGTAGGTGCTCAGAGTAGGGAGTGGGTTTTCCTTAGAGTTGGTGCTCATAAAACTAGGGGATTGGTGTCTCCTTAGGGTTGGTGCCCTTAAAATTTATAATTGAGCATTTGATTATGAGGATGGATTAGGACAATATATATATTATATCAAACATATCCATATATATGTATGTATGTATATGTACATGTTGTATTAATATTTAACCGTTATTTTCTTTGAGATCGACTATCTCAAGCAATGATAATTAACCGATTATAATACTATATGCATATGACTTTGAATTCAATTCATCTTCATAGCTTGGTGACCAAACTTTGAGATGATTATGACTATTCTTCATGAGCTGCTTTTTATGCTCTTGTTGTCAATACTAAAAGAGAGTTTGAATCTGCAAACTCTACAACCTTTAAGTCAATATTGAGAATAAGTTAACGCCATTGTGTATCATAGACTTGGTCAACAAAATTACCACGATTTGCTATAACAAATCAAACAAATATTAATATATTGAAACAATCGACGACTTTATCAAATCAATTTAATGTGTGAGTCGATACTCAACATAGACTTAGTTGATGCTTATGTTGGATGGCATACTCTTGTTATTGACTGCTTCTCTTGAGGATGAAACCACACCACCTTTGTATCCTTTCAGCATAGAAGTATACTTTATGTTGACAATCGAATTCTATCACATGGAGAGTTGATTTGGTCTCCAATTGTTGTCAATATGAGGGTCAATCTGTTGATACTTGAGTTGAGTCTTTTCTTACATGCTCGCCACCTTTTGAGTTGTGTTAGTGGTGTTGCTACGCATGCTTGCTGTTGTCAAAGTCATGCCTAAATTGCAGGCAGTGTTGTTACCAACTTGTTGTATAAATAGCCGCAAGAGTTCATTTGTTTGGGACACATCATTATTATCTTCTATACGTTATTTCTTGTGTAAAGAGACTTTTCATTTTAGTGTGCTTTTCTATCTACAATATTCTATCAAAATAGTAAGGGAGAGCCTTGAGTTTTAAGTGATTTTTATCATCTTTTGAGGAGAAGCATTTTCCAACTTGAGAGTTAAGAGTTGAGAGACTTTGTTGGAGGTGGTTGTTGCTCTAAAGGTGTTGTGACTACATCCCATCGAATTGGGAAGCTATAACACATGAATGAGGATATTCTAATTTTGATTATTCTAGTTTGAGTATGCTATTTCTTGATTTATTGAACTAGTCTTGATACTTGCATGTAGATAAAATCAATGTTTACTTTGTTTGTGCATTGTTTGTAAGTACTCCATAGGAGAGACTATTTTTCTTGGGTATTATTATTATCATACTAGACAAGAGTAGATACAGATAAAATAGTATGTTTATCATAAGTATTGTTATTATACTAGATATGATCAAACATAAACAAGCTTAGAGAACACTCAAAACTAGATAATTAATTATGCTAGATGGCTAGTAGGTTACTCTTGGGAATGTTTTCCAGTGAAGGGAGGGAATTTGTACTTTTCTTATTGAGTTGTGTTACCTTAGGTTGTGTTAAGGAGATAGGTTATCCTAGGGAGTAGCTTTCCCATGGAGAGGGATTGCCTAGGCATAGATATAATTGCCTCAAGTCAAAACGATCTTGCTATAGTGTAAGTGAATGGTAGACCTTCACTCAAAGTACCGAGTGAGAATACTTTGGCCAAAGTAGTGGGAATGTCCAAGACTCCACTATAGATAGTGAGATAGCTGAGACTCCACTGTCAATTCACCATGTCTACTTAAATGCACGAAGGGTACCTAGCATAGGTTATAAATCCTAGTCATGTAGGGCATCACACCAAGCTTAAAATGGTATGTTGTACGGGGTTACCCAACCAATACCTTCGTCGAAGGGTAGGGCCATCTATCATTGATTGATGTGTGGGGGACTGCATATGAGTCCATGGTTGGAAAAAAAGTACTTGAGTGATGCTTCTCCTCCTTAGCAGGTGACATAGGACCAAGGTTTTGAAAGGTGGATTCCTGGACCATTTATATCTTATGTCATGAGGCTTGAAGAAGCTATGTATGTAGTTTTGTACTTTCTTGGAATATTGTACTTTGTGAAGTATTGTAATGGAATGGAAATCCTTATTGTAAGTTGTATAACATATTTGTTCATACATTTTCAATAAAGAAAGGAATTTTTTTTATTGTAATGGCTTATACATAGTTGTTTTTTACTTGCATAGTAAAAAATTAGGAAATTTACTTCAAGTGAATGTTTGCATATTACATGTGGTATCAAAGCTACCAGGTCTAGCTCTAGAACCTATGAGCTTGTCATTCTTTCCATCCAACATTCTCTAATGTTGTGAATTCTTGTTCCAAGATGGTACATCTCAGATTAATGGCTTGAAAGTCAGTAATCAGAAATGAGCGCTACCTCAAGGCCATGAAGGAAAGAGAAGCCATCATTAGAACCATAGAGGGAACCAACTTTGACAATGTCGTCTAGTTGAGTGACACCGAGATATTTAGTCACACACTTTCTCAGATCGAAAATGTGAAGAGAAAGATGAAGATGGAGGCTATGTGGAATAATCTACCTTCCATTTCACCAGAAAAGTTTGAGTCATTATCACTTTCAAGGGATATGCCCTTGAAAGGAAGTATTAGTTTGACATTCATCTTTAGGGAACCTAGAGTTCTTCCATTGTTTGAGGTAATAGTAATTTCCTCAAGTAACAATTTTGAGGAATATGTACCTCTAGATCAGCTAGATGTGAAATGGTCTCATGAACCAATGTTTGCGAAAAGAGTAGACCATATTGTTGATGAACACCATATTGGCACTGAACCTCATAACTATGCATCAAATAATAAATCTAAAGGGTACTATCCATTTTGGGATAGGTATGAGCAATTAAGGGATGAACAGAAAGATAGAGATGAACAACAATTTCAGTTTGTAGGATATACTCCATTAAGTTATGTGTCAAAGAGTGAATCTAAGGGATACTCTCCTCTCGACAATCTAAATAGTTGCTCCATGTAATCAAAGGATATTGAAATCCTTGAGAAATGAATAAAATTATTTGTATAAAAGTGTTTGCTTAATCTTATGTGGAATTATTTATGTGCGTATGAATGCAATTTTTAATGTATTCCATAAGATAGTTGATAACATAACTTAGTCTAACATGGATAAAACATTCAGGTAAAACTTGATCTTGTGAGGATGATGAGGACACGAACCAATCCTGGTGGTAGCCAAGAATTTGGGCAAGGACCAATAGGAATTGAAGCTAGGCTTGACCAAACCTTGACAAGGTTGGATAACCTTGAACAAGAAAGGGTGAGAGCTAGGGTTGAGGAATAAGTTCTTGTTAATAGGAATGAAGGTAAAAACTCTTCTCATGGATGTAATGAAAACCATGACCAAGAAATAGAAAGATCACCAACACCATTTGAGGAAAGAAATAAGAAGCGCATGGCTTCCAACCTTTTTAAAGATATGAAGAAGATTGTTCCACCCAAGTTTGAGGGAAGTGCCAGTAGGGATGACGCTGAGGCATGACTTGTTCAAATGTTAAAGTATTTAAAAATACAAAATTACACTAATACCACTAAATCCGCTTGGGGTGCATACCAATTAGTTGGAGAAGCTTCAACCTAATGGATGAACTAAAAGTTGGAACTCAATATCAACTCATGGAAGCTAACATGGGGGTAATTTGTTGATATTTTCTGCAAGTGATGGTTACCCCAATTATATTATGACCAAAAACTCACAGATTTCTAGAGTTTGAGACAAGGAAATATGTCGGTCAATGAATATTGGGAGAAGTTTACCTGAATTTTGCATTATGTTCCTATATATCATAAGGATGAGCGCTTCCGTATTAGAAAATTTATAATGGGACTTAACAACCAAATTGAAGGAGAAGTGGATATGCATGGTCTAAAAACTATGGATCTTGTATATGAGAATGCAATTAAGCAAGAGAAAAAGCTTAAGGCTACCTCTAGGTAGGAAAATAGAGAACATAAGAAGGTTATGAATTTTTTTGACAAGCCAACTCTAAAGAAGGTGGAGGTTGTGCAAAATGTACCTAAGCAAGGAGAAAAAGGAAACCACAATAGTGGTAAAGAGTGAGAAGGGAGTGGAGGAGGAATGGTTCCAAGCGAGGAAATACCAAAAACGTTGGTGGAAACACTAGTGGATCTAGAGAACCTGCAAAAAAGAAGGTACCTTTTACAAGATGCTATAATTATGGGGAAGACCATTTTGCTAGAGATTGTCCTACTAAGCCTTTTGACAGTTCACTATCAATTCAATGAGCAATGATCCAACAAAGGATACATGCAGCGGTGGATGATCACTAAGCAGAGTATCAAGCAACTCCCATTGAAACTCCAGGTATTTTGTTTGGTTTACCCATTTTAGTTCTTATTGATATAGGTGCAACTGAGAATTTCATTTCACCTAGAGTAGCTAAACAATTATCTAGAAAATATGGACATATGGCAATGTCTTGGGATGTAGAGTATGCAAACCAGACAAGAGCAAAGGTGGAAAAATGTTTATTCAAGGCTAGGATAGAGCTACCTTGTTTCTCTACTAAAGTAAACCTTTATGTCGCACCTTTAGGATCCTATGATGTTATCTTAGGTATGAATTGGTTGTGGAGAAATAGGGCTAAGGTAGATTTCCATGCAAAAACCATGGAATTCCTAGATGATCTTGGTAACCGAGTAAAATTCCAAGGGATACCTAGAGAGGTGAAGATTCATCAAATCTCGGCAATGCAACTAGTGAGGGCTGAGAAGAAAGGGTGCAAACTCTTTGCCGTTAAGATTAAAGAACTTGAATAAAGTTTTGATAGCTTGGATTCCCAAAGTTTCTAAGAGATGGAAGATGGTGAGATAGATGACACTGGAATATTGGACATGGAAAGATATCCTATATTGAGAAATTTTTTAGATGTGTTTCCAGATGAGTTACCTAGGTTACCACTGAAAAGGATATTTGACTTCTCTATAGATATAATTCTAGGGTCTAAACCTATTTCCAAGGTCCCCTATAGGATGACAACAACTGAGTTAATGGAGCTTAAGGAACAATTGGATGAACTGTTGTCAAAAGTGTTGATAAGACTAGGTGTTTCACCTTGGGGAGCGCCGGTCATTTTTGTGAAAAAGAAGGATGGTACGTTGTGTTTGTGCATCAACTATCGTATGCTTAACAAAGCCATGGTGAAGAATAAGTATCTGTTGCCATGCATTGATGATATTTTTGATCAAATGAGAGGAACTGCTATATTCTCAAAGATAGATTTGAGATTTGGATATCACCAGTTAAGAATTAGATATGAAGATATCTTTAAAACTGTGTTTAGAACCAGATATGGACACTATGAGTTCATAGTTTTACCTTTTGGGTTGAAAAATGCACCTGCCGCATTTATGAATCTAATGAATAGTGTATTTAGAGACTGTCTAGATAAATTTGTCTTGGTTTTTCTAGATGACATCCTGATTTATTCTAAGGATGAGGAAGATCATTGTAGACATTTAGAGATAGTTCTGCAATGGTTAGAAGAGCACAAGTTGTATGATAAAATATCTAAGTGTACTTTCTTCCAAAGGAGAGTGCATTATCTAGGGCATGTAATCTCAGTGGACAAAATCTCCGTAGATCCCATTAAGATCAAGGTAGTACTTGAGTGGCCAGTACCCAAGAATGTGTCTGAGGTAAGAAGTTTTATGGGTCTAGCTAGGTACTATAGAAAGTTTGTTGCAAACTTCTCCAAGATTACTTTTCCAATTACTTCTTTACAAAGAAAAGGGAAGAAATTTGAGTGGATTGAGAAGTGCTAAGAATCCTTTGATCTACTTAAAGAGAAGTTGACCACTACACCAATCTTGAAAGTACTAGATCCTGAGGGTAACTTTACAGTTATCACAGATGCATGCGGGGAAGGTTTAGGAGGCGTGTTAATGCAAGATGGACAAGTGATTTCTTACGAATCTAGAATGATGAAACCTTATGAGAAAAATTATGTGTCGCATGATTTAGAATTACAACTGTGGTTCACACATTACAAATGTGGAGGCACTACTTGTTAGGGAAACCCTTTGAATTAAAAACTGACCATAATGGGTTAAAGTACCTTTTCACTCAACCTAATCTAAATGCTAGGTAGAGAAGATGGTTAGAGTTAATAGCTAACTATGATTTCAATATCAATTATATTAAAGGGAAAGACAATTGGGTTGTTGACTCCTTGAGTCGAAGACGTCATATTGCTTCAATAGTAACGATTCAAACTGACTTTAAGGGATAATTGTTGCAAAAGTGCAAAGAGGATGAGTACTACTTGCAAGTTAAGTAGGCACTTGCTAATAACCCACAAGGTTCTAGGTATGATGGTTTCCATTTTGAACCTAATGGATTACTTAGATATAAAGGTAGGATGTGTGTACCAAACATATTGGAGTTAAGGAATCTGGTATGGAAAGAAGTATATGAAGCACCGTATTCTAGACACCCTAGAGTGACCAAAATGATAGCAGATGTGAAGCCGTTATATTTTTGGAAAGGGATGAAAGGAGATGCTATTAATTTTCTAGCTAGGTGTCTTGAATGCCAAAGGGTGAAAGTGGAGCATCATCATCTTGCAGGCTTGTTATATCCACATTACATACCAGAGGGGAAGTGGCAAGTCATAAGTATGGACTTTGTGCAAGGATTTCCTATGCCAAGAAATAAGCACAATGCCATTCTAGTGGTAGTAGATAAGCTTACCAAATTCGCACATTTTATACCCAAGAATCTAACCGATGGAGCACCTGTCATAGATAGGAAGTTTGTGCAAGAAGTGTTTAGGATGCATGGAATTATAGAGAAGATTATCTCAGATAGGGATGCAAGAGTCACTTCTAGGTTTTGGAAAACCTTGTTTTCTGCACTAGGTACTCAGTTGAATATTAGCTTAGCATATCATCCAAAAATGGATGGAAAAATAGAAAGGGTGAATCAAGTATTGGAAGACCTAATAAGAATGTATTGCATGGATCAACAGTACAAGTGGGAAGACTACTTACCCTTAGTCGAATTTGGTTATAACAATTCTTATCATTTTGCGATAAAGATGGCTCATTTCGAAGCATTGTATGGTTGAAAGTGTCAAACTCCTATAATTTGGGATAGAATTGAGGATAGAGTGACTCTTGGGCCAAAGATGTTGGCTGAGATGGATGAGCAAGTTAAAATTATGAAGCAAATATTGGCTAAAGCTAACGATTGTTAGAAAAGTTTTTGATGCTAAGAGAGTGCCCCAAAATTTTGCCGTAGGTGAAAAAGTGTTGTTTAGAGTGTAACCTCACAAAAGATCCGTTAAATTTGGAAAGTCTTCCAAGTTATCCCTGCATTATGTTGGACCTTTTGAGATTCTCGAGGAAGTGAATCCGGTAGTCTCTCAAATAGCAGCTCTTGCCAGAATGCATAATGTCTTCCATGTGTCTTACCTTAAGAGGTATGTACCTGGTGATAATCATGTGACTAATTGGAATACTTTATAGGTACAGGACCCTGGAGTGGTAACACTAGAGCCTGACAAGGTGCTCAAAATGTGTAAGCTTCACTTGCATAACATGGAGGTTCTGCAGTGCAAAGTCCAATGGGATCAATATGTAGAAGATTCAATCACTTGGGAAGATTATGCTGATATTCAACAAAAGTTTCCTCTTATCTTAGATGCTTATGCGAATGCTTGAACAATATGTTGTTGTTGTTTTTTTTTTTATGTTGCTACATAAAATCATCGGGGATGATGATTCACAAGGGGGGGTGTATGTTACACCACAATTGTGTAATCACTATTTACTATTACTATGTATGGTAAGGTGTGAATGTAATGTGAATTCAATGGATGAATAAACTGTGTGTGCACTTTGTTATCACTACTTTATGAATGAATTCCATCTCATTTAATGTTTTATGAAGGAATTCATTTATGTGATTAGGTGAATATTAAGTTGATATTCTAACTTTGGAGATGTAATGTGTATATTGCATATTTTGTGAACCATTGACTGTCATGTGCATATGTTAGTGTTTGCAAGTATATGTTCAATTCCTCTAGGCGAAAGGGAAGTATCACTCAGGAGAAGGTCTTGGTCAGGTAACCAGTAATGTAACCTATCTGAGCTTACACACACCACAGTGGAATAATTGAGTCAGGTTATTAAATGGGAAGTTCGTAAGTCATCCTTAGTTGTTATGTTTGCTTTAGTAAGAGTCTATTTTACTATTGAGTGATGAATATATGATGAACTTATGATTTCCTTCTTGTTACCGTGTTTACATTAATAAGTGAGTATATGGGGTATGTGTATGTGTACATATATGCATGGCAATGATAGACTATATGCACCAAGGAACACATACATGAGGGTACATAGGTAGATGTCCTTATGCACACTCATGCACAAGTTGCTTATACGCATGGAACTATTCGATGAAACAAATGACATGCCTATGTATACATATAGAAATATCCCTTGTAGTCTCTTATTAACACCATGGTAATTATGTATGATTTTGGTGTGTGAATTGAATGTATATATATATATATATAATGTATATACATATATCCATATGTATATGTATATCCATACACATGTATGGTAGCAAATGGACATGCCCATATGAATGTATTGATACTTGTATACATACACATACATGTACATAGAGGCATATATATATATATATGTATGTATGTATACACAACTGATATATTAATATAACAATGTGATTGCTATGTTGATATATTCTTTTGTATATTGATTATATATACATGCTTTACTGATATTTGATAAATATAAATATATATACTAACATATACATATATATGTATACGTTAATTTATATATATATATTTATATATATATATATAAGTATATATATATGTACACGTATTTATATTTAAATGTTATTTGCTTTGAGATTGACTATCTCAAGCAATGATAATCTATTGATTATAATACTATATGCATATGACTTTAAAGTCAATTCATCTTCATAGCTTGGTGATCGAACTTTGAGATGGTTACAACTATTCTTCATGAGCCACTTTTTATGCTCTTGTTGTCAATACTAAAAGAGAGTTTGAATTTGCAATCTCTGCAACCTTTAAGTCAATAGTGAGAATAAGTCGACACCATTGTGTATCAACCAGTCCATGAAGTCTAGTGCATAGGGCTTGTCTTTGTTGAATGAGAAATCTATCAATTGGATTGGTAAGAATCTAGACCTTAGTGAACATGAGGAGGCTATAGCTAAGATTAGTCATATGAACCTAGTGGAGAAGAATGTGGATGTTGGCCCGTGCTTGCATACTAGGAGCAAGAAAAAGAAGAGGGCACCCATTTCATTCTAGGATCTTGAGGAAGTCGTAGAGATGCATAACAAAATCATCTCTAGTAATTTGGATGCGACTAAGGTTCTTGATAATATGCTTTAGTTTTTGTTTTTTCATCCTTCTACATTGATGTTTTGTTGTTGGTTTTGTTGTCAGTTTGTCTAGTGTTATCTTTTAACAATATTTTTGGATTTTTTGGGCTACTGGTGGTAGTGTTTCTTTCTCTTTATTAGCTTCCTTTCATTGTACAGGGTTTGGGGCCGCTTCAAAACTTTCTTTTCCATATAAAAAACAAACAACATTCTTTCATCTAATTTTTCCTTTATTCCATCTATATTTGCACTAGTTAGCTTTATGTCCAAATGAATTACAGTGATAACAATACCCATTGAATGAATAAATCATCTTATTCAAATTTTGATTTCTATATTATTTAGTTTTGTGTTCAATACTCTTGCATTCAAAACATTTTTCAGAGAATGATAAAGTATTTTCATTCATTCTGCCATTCTTTTTTTCTTTCCTTTCATAATATTTTGCTCTATGCCCAAACTTATTGCAAAAATAACAGATACCATTAAAAGATAGATACCCTTGAGCATTAGGTTTTTTGATGAGAATCCTTCCGGTATTTCTCCTTAGATTCTTGAATTGTCCACCATTTCTTTGAGTCTTCATGTTAGGAGATTGATTCGCCTGTGAACTTTGTCCTTCTTCAAATCCCAAACCACTTTTATCCATAGAGGACTTTTGTCCTGCAATCAATTTGTCCAACACTGTAGAACTTGTCACAAATTTATCCTCATATCTTTTTTCCTTTTCCAAATCTAATTTCAAAATTACCACTTCTTACTCAAGCTTTGCACATTCATCCATTTTCCTTTGAATTTCATCTTTCTAACAATCTTCAATTTTTCTCTTTTCTTCCACTTGTTCTTTTAGTCCTATGATGTCCTCATTTGCTTTCTTTAATTGATCACTGACTTCTCCATATTTTTTCTTTAGCTTCTTAATGCACTCATTAGCTTCCTTTAACCTATCCATCAAATCTTCATTTTATTTTGTATGTTAAGCAGGGATCACTTTTGGAGGAATAAGAATTTTTTTTCTTCCATATATTCGAATTTCAGGACCTTCCCCAAGCTGTTAGACTTCTTCAGAGGAACCGGGCTTTGATACCAATTGTTGAACACCTAAAATATTGAGAGGGGGGTGAATCAGTATTCCATAAAACCATTCACATAAAATCCTTCTAAACAATATCACCGTTCAAATTGAAACAACAAGAGAAAACATGGAATCAAGATAATGCATCAACACACATGAACACCAATATTTTTACGTGGAAAACCCAAAATGGGAAAAACCACAGTGAGGGTTAGCTCATAATATAATATATCTAGATATAGAATATTACAATGGCTTACTTCCAGGATACACTGTCCTTAAAGGCTCACAACCTGAATGAATTTATAAAATAGAGAATGGCTCGCTGCCAAGTGTTGAACTGAGAAAGAATGCACCTTCCTTATGTCGGGGTTTAGTTCCGGTGAAGCACAATACATAAATAACACACCTATTTTATCATCTATAGAATTTTGCACATATACATCACACACACATTCTCTTCTATGTCTTCATATATCTCTTGCACATACCCACTCTTCTCCTCAAAAGTGCCTTACATATATACATGTACATTCATCCATGTTCACTAATTAGGTCAGCCTAATTAGAGAAACCTTATTTTCAAATAAAAAACCAACTATGTCAGCATTATCTTCAAAACATATTCATCTTCGTATAGTCGATGTGGACCTAAGATAGATCCCTTTATTATTTGTAGCACATATTTAAACTTCTCAACATTAGTACATAATTAGGTCGACCAAAGCTAGATCAATACTCCAAAATATATATACAATCCATCACATGTGCAATACAAAAATTTGTTAACACAATGAATTCTCCCTTAGACAATATCGAACTACTTATCTTCAACACCACACGGTATGATAATCTAATATGAGAAAATGTGGAATCCCCCACATCAATGTATTGTATAGAAACTCACTATAGTCTTTAGATTAGAATACTGCAATTCATATGTTCCAAATACCTTCATATATCATTATGAAACTCCAATATAGAATGCATCTTGTAGTCTCAAATCTATGTACAAAGTCTTGTAGTGATATCTTTTTCTGAGATAGAATCCGAACCGAAAATCTAACATACAAAGCCAATGTATAAGCATGACACTATTACCCAAGCTACTGGTAACTGTACATTTCCAACCATACAACCAAGTCAACTGAAACCTTGTCAGTGGATACAACTGATGTCAAGATAAAATATATTATCAACTTCTAATTAAATCTTACAAAATAAGATAATCCAGATCAAAATATTGGATCAACAAACTTTCATTATTGGAGTAGCTAAATACTGACAAACATCAAAATTCCATTGTGGCAATTATCCAAATTCCACTGTTTGTTGACATCAATGACAACCTCTCAATCTCCAACAAATTCATTGCCAAAAAAGAGGTTTTCTTATATGCCCACACCCTTTTCTGTAGAGTCATGAAGGAATGGAAAAAATTAAGTGATCTCCACTCTTGCATATGTTTGAACTAGAAATAATATCTAGAGGAAGAAGTAAGCATTTATCCTTGTGCTAAGGGGTTTTTCATATTGGAATTTTATTTTGTAGAAGATAAAGAAATGATACTAAATACTGGTCCTCGGTTCTTCCAATGATATTTCCTATTCATGAAACCCCGGTTTCCCTCATTTGATCTATGAAAAGAGTCATTTTCTTCTACATTTTTGTGGGTTTGTTTACCCTATCTTCCCTTACAGTTTTGGGAAATGATTGTTTGAAGGCGATTGGCAATGGGCTGGGAAAATACCACTACATTTCAAAGGAAACAATCAATTATGAAAAATTGACCTTTTCTCAGTTGTGCGTGGAAATGGAAGTTTCAAAATGTCTTTCGATAGAGATTTTTCTCAAAGTTGGCAACAAGCATTGGTGCCAACCAATAGATTATAAAAACATTGCCTTTTAGTGTAGAAATTTTTTCACAACTGATCATGTTATTACACAATGTGGTAAGGTTTGGGCTAAGGATTCCCTCATCTACAATCCATTTTGGTGGGATGTGGTAGAATCCCATCATTATGTTATCTCTCGTTCTAAATAGGAAGTTGTGTCTTCTCCAATGTTTCAAGAAAAGGCTCCAATGTCGCCTCAACCTACTCCAATGCATGTCCAAAATATTCAAGAGAACGTGAATGTTAAGAAGTTGTCTTCATCAAAACATAGGCACATTGAAATCTCCTCGTTATCTTGGGTTACTCCAACAAATAGGGAAACTAATGTAAACTTGAACATGGCAAGCATAAATCTCAAAATATAACAAGAATGGATAGAGGTGAAGCGCTAAAATACCCCTAAAAGGAATCTTGACATTAATATCCTCTAAAATGAAAGTAATTTGAATATGTAATGTCCTAAAAATATGTAATCGGGTTTTTCAAAGCAATAGATAGAGTGCTATCCTCTCTGATAACGATTTGACAAAAAAATAATCAAGAGCAATCTACATACCATAATTACAACATTAATACCTGTTGACATGTGTTTTGGCACAACAACATGCAAACAGAATATTGCTAGTCTGTTTCTCCTGAAAGAGAAAGATGATCACATGGATATCTTAGCTCCCAAGGTCTTTGTAGTTGGTTCTCAATTGTGCTGATGTTATTCAGTGGTCAATGCAATAGTAATATTCAAGGGGCTTGCTGGTGTTGAGCTTTTGGATTGTTTTGGGTTAAACATAAATTTAAGCCTACTCTAACTGGGGTTTTAAATAAACAGAAAAATATACATCATGACCTTGGAACATAAAAGAACAATAATTCATACAAATTAACCAGACCTGTTGCCTTTCAAGGAATTCCTAACTAAAACTATAGAACAAACTTAACTTGTGACTAACACATAACTTCATTCATTCACAGTGCTAATTTCAACAGCAGATTGAAAATCACCATTTAAACAAAACATAAAAACCAAACTCATTTCTTGAAAGCTTTCAAATCAGATGATCGACTCAAGGCAAACACCATTCTGAAACACAACATGAAATAGATTTTAATCTGGTTGCTTCTACTGTTGTTGAAATAGATAAGCAACATTTACAAAGCTGGCACAATCACCAGTGTACAGGAAATCTGTGATTTCAAATTGTTTCCATTTACACTAAGGAAATTGAAAGACACATTAGTCTATTCTGAGTCTAACTCCTAGCTACCAGTTCTACTCCTACTTCTACTTTTTTGTTTTCTAAACTAGAAGTTCTAACCTTTACAAAGAGGCAAGAATGCCTTATATACAAAATGTGTACCAAAAGAATGTGTTGTCCCCAACACTAGGGTTTTACAAAATACCTGCTTCTAGGAGTGTCGGCCCTCAGATCTTTCTAAAGAGAGTCAATGTTGCATTCAATGTGAAGCCCTGCTATCCATCTTCTGGAAGGCTATTCTGGGGGTGATCTTAGATCTTTTGCATCTGCAGCATTAACTCATCTATCTACGTGTCCATACTCGAACTCCCTCTGAAATCTGCCTTGAATGCTCCAAAATATCACCATTAATATTGATCTGCCTATCAGTGGTCACTACAGCTGTCCCTCTAAGTCACAAATCCTTCCTTCGGCCTCCTTTCTATTCTGGACTTCTCTGTACGTTTGACCATCTTCTGGAAGCACCATCGGGCCCTCTTGCAGATCTGAACACCATTGTCCGAATAGATTCATCCCTTAGTGATCTCAGAATGAATTCACCCTACTCGCTTTCTATTGATCTTCCCTCGTAGGAGTAGTCAATCGGTCAAAGGGACCGATGAGTCACTCTTTTGGCTCCTTCTAGTTGGTCGGGCATATGCCACGTGAGCTTTATCAAGCGGTCAAAAGTGGTCCGAACAGTATCGCATGTCGGTGAGACACTCATTGTGTCTCCTCGATGCGATTTCGTCTTAACAAATATCGGCATAGCATATGGCAGTCGGCAAGACATTTTGGCGAGCTGCAGAAGTCATATCGAGCTCGCAAAAACCCATCGACAAGACCACATCCTTTCGCTGAGACCACATGGTGAAGCTTTTGTTTTCTTTTGGAGTCTCCCCGACATCCTCCTTATCCTCCGGGCTCGGGCTCCTCTTGCTTCGGTGTGACTTTCATAGTCGCCGAGACTTCTCGGCGAGAGTCTAAATCTTCCCCGAAAACCCTAGGGGAACCTTTGTTGGCAAGACTTATGGCAACTCCTTGCATGTCGCTGAGACTCTTTTGTATCGGAAAGACCTTTCACCGATTTCTTTCACTCTTGCCGAGCTTCCTCCTTGTCGCTAAGACACCATCGGGTCGGCAAAACATCTTACCAAATCCAATCCATCCACTTAGAGTCTCCCTGAGTTCGTTCATTTCGGCGTGACCTTTGAACTTTGCTAAGACTTCACACCGAGGTCTTGTCCTTGGGCGACTTTGTTTTATTTCGGCCAGACCCTGTTGAATTGGCAAGAGATTATGCCGATAGTATGTCGAGCTCAATTTCCTTTAGTGGGACTTCCCTTCATGTCGACATGACCTTCTTTGGTGAGTTTCATCGCCAATTTTCTCCCCGCGAACTTCCTCCTATCGCTAAGACTTCATCGGGAGACATTACCCCAAACTTCTTATCGAGCCCTCCTTGTTATCGGCATGACACCTTGATGTTAGCCAGACCTCTTGGCACACGTTTTCTCCTTCGCGAGCTCCTTTTTCTTTTTTGGGACTTCGCATGGTCGAGATGGCGACCCTTTCTTTTCTTTCCCCGAACCTTTTCGGCATGACCTCCTCATGTCGGTGAGATTTCCACCGAGAGCGCTAGATTTTGGCAATCTCTTATCATTTCAGGGAGACATCGCTTGGTCGCTGAGACCTCATAGCGAGTCTAGATCACTACGTTGATGCAACTCCCTTCGGCGAGACCCATGCCAATCGGCCAGACCTCCTGCCAAAGGAAAAATTATCGCCGAGACTCAGATTCTTAGGTGGGACCCTCCTCTATTGGTGGGACTTTGTTCGGTCGGTGAGACTTTATGGATTCGCCAAGACTTCTTGGTGAAGGGAAAACCCTTCACCGATATATGAATCCCTTTGCCGCCGGTTGTTGAGACCCGAGGATCTCGCCGAGACTTTTCTTTGAAGGAAACTTATGCCGATAGGAAACTCTTAGTCACCAAGATAATGAATGATGTCTTGGCGATAAATGCCTGCATATGATTTCTGATCGCTATGACACTAGAGAAATCCTGCCGACATGAACCATCCTTGTGCTCCGTCGGTGAGACCAAATGTACTCACCAAGACATCTCTCCGAAGGAAACTTTTTGCCGAAGTGTAGCTCCTAGTCACTGTGACCATATTTCATTGGCAATACATTACGCCGAACGCCCACACTCTCTCCGAAGACATCCTTGTCGTTGAGACTGCACCCATTCGTCGAGACTTCTTGGCGATGTGATCTTGCCTTGCCGATGGGAAGCTGATAGTTGCTGGGACTCTGAATGATGTGTTGCCAATTGGCAACTGCATGTGAACTCCAGTCACGGTGACATCCCCGAGGTCTTGCTGACAGGCAACAGAGATGCACTCTAGAAAAATGCACTATAAGTCGGGGAGACTTTGATGATCTCATGGCGATATGACCTGTAATGTGGAGTATCCAGACTTGATGGAATCTATAGTGCAACAGGGCCAGATATGGGGAAACTATGCTCATAGTGGGAATTTTCTAGAAACTTTGTGAGTATGGACAATATGTAATATCATCAAAATTGTGCAGTTCTAACACCCCCTTTGGATCCTTAGCAGACAGAACCAAGCCACCAGTCAGCAAGAGGTTAGGAAAGCCTTGCCGACCTTTGCCTTAGCTAATTTTCATGACCAACTGGATTGAAGAATGCACCCCAACTGAGCTCCCTTAACAAATATCATCCTATATGTGATTTAATCCTGCATTCAACAAAGAAAACCATAGTAAATATCACACAAACAAAAGTTAGTTAATCAAAATCATCATTAAAACGAATCCTATGTCAGTAGGGTATTGTTAAATCTTTGAACAAAATGATCATACAAACAGTTTGAGTTTCAGGCCGACCCGCAGAACCCAAGCCAGGGAGGAATTTCAGAGAATTCTGAGCTAGGCGGATTCCAGTGGAATAAGCATGAAAACACCCATTAGAATTTTAATCCAATCATTATCAATCAAGGAACATCATGTAAGATCTCAAAATAGCATCAATTGTTCATAAAATGCATCATCATTTATTAACCAGCCTTACTACTCCATACTTCTTCACAATCCACCAGATTTCGGGGAAACCCATGCGGGACAAATTTTTGTGAAGGAGAAGACATTCCGGAAAAACCGAAACAAACAGGGAACAACGAATTTTGAGAAAAATATGGGGGAGAAAGAAATCCACGAAAATCCGGTCTACACGGATTTCCGCGAAGACCAAAAATCCCCGAATGACAACGCTTAGCTGAAGTTCGAGCGAGATCTGGGAAAATCCGGATGGGGTGGAAAATCCCGAACTCAGGAGAAAACCCAAATTCCAACTGAGGTAGAACAAAACCCCGACAAAACCAAAAGACAAACTTAGGCAGAAAACCAGAAGAACCACCAAGGGGAAAGCAAGTAAACAAAAGCAAAAAGAAACTAGAAAGAAGAAAGGGGGACCCATTTTGATCCAAAACAAAGTGGGGTGGTTATGCAAGGCATAACAATACCAAGTACAATGGATTAAGGTTAGAATTTTTTTGGGAATTAATGTTAGTTCAATTTGATTTAATTTGTTTTATGTGCACACTCTCTCATTGATGTAATAATTGATTATTGAATTTGGTTTTATTGAAAAACTCATTTTCAATTTCAGTAATTTAATAGGCTCACATTACACCTGATAGGACCCACATCCCTAAAATTTAATGTTTCCATTAAGTTTTTGTGATTTTTAAGGTTATTGGTATAGATCAATGCTTTTGACCCAAAGTAGCACTTTTGATACATGGTTTGTCACTTTTGATATATTGTTTGGTTTTGGTACTTATGATAAGATTTTTGGAGCTTCTGATTGGGGATTTGATGCATTTGATACACAAAGTGATGCATCTAACTATGTTTACAAGATTCTAATAGTATTCAGTTTTTATTGCCCGTTGTCTTTTGACCACTAACAATTTGTTGTTTTCAATTAACCCATGTTTGATTTTATGAGACTAATTATTATTTTTCATGGTTTACTTTTACAAATTATGTGATTTCAAGTGAAAAGAGGTAGTTTTGAAGACATAATGACACATTTTATACATATATTTGCACATTTGATAGACATAATGATACTTTTAAAGAATACAACGACACACTTTAAAGGTACTTTGACACTTTTGATAGGTATAATGACACATTTGATTGTTACTTTAATGCATTTGATACCTATATTGATGCTTTTTATTTTTTCATTTGAATTTTGTTTTTGGCTAATGTTTGTGTGATTTTAATAAATTGATTAAGTGGTTTAGATTGGAAACCACTAGGAAAAGTACTGGAATTTGAGACTATTGACCTAATTTGGTGCAAGGAAAAGTTACATATTTTTATTATCTTATTTGCACACTTCATTTGGGTTTTAAAAATGAACATGTTTGTTGCACTTGTGTATACTTCTAGGTGTGTATGGTCTCTCCTTGCACTATGTGTGATCCTAGAGATAAAAATCATCTGTTAATTTACTTATTTTCTTTATTGTTCATCCAAGGTTATGCTATTTTTGTATGCTCTCCCCTTTTGCTTTGTACAAGCCTAGGGATAAAAAATGCTAGTATTAATATTTCTTATTATGAGACCTTCTTGGGGATTTCATCACCCCAAGGTTGAACTCAAACACATTTTATGGTGGGGTATATAAAGGGGGGGGGGAGAAAAAGGTGTACCTCAAGGGAAATCCATTATCATGTTTGTCCAGACCTAGAGACCCTTGATGCCTTGAGACTTGTATAGGTAAAGAGGATAGGAGCAACCCTCCTAGACTCAGACATTTTTAGATTGGACCTCTGTTCATAGATACCACTATAAACCTTGTTTTAGCAAGCCTAAGACCATTGACCATTAATCTAGTGTGGTGCAAGGTATATTTTCATGTGTGAAGTTACTCACTATGTACCTTCCTAAGTAAGGTGTAAATTACCCTTAGGCTAAAGTTTTCAAAATCTCCAAGGTAAGGAAAAAGGTGAGCCCTTGTGTTAATTAAATCCTAGCCATTGAATCTTGAGAAGAGAGACACTTCTTGTATTTTAATCTCAAGGTATTTTATCATATGGGCCTACACTAGTGTGACACTCCTTTATTTGAATAATTAGAGTTGTTCATGTGCTTGTTATGTATTCTTGTCGAAACCAGTAAAATCTAATAAACCTTATTACCCTGAAAGTCATCAGAAATCTTGTTTGTGATTTTTATCTCTTCCAAAAGTAAACGATCTATCTAAAACTTTCAAAAATATAAATTGTATATATTCTTGCACTTCTAAGTCATTGAATGGTGTTTTTGAGTTATAAAAACACACATTCGACCTCATTGTGAAACATCTAATTTTATTTCTTTTCCTGTTCATCTCCCAAGAAGAGTTCTTTTGAGACCTATATTTGTATATTTTAGGACCACATAATTACACTTTTGAGTATCACTACTACACTATTGAGTTGTCCTTTGATGCTTTTGATCCATATGCATACACTTTTAAGTCATAAAATAATGCTTTGACCTAAAACTGAGTATTTGATTGATAGAATTACCATTCTAAGTTATTTTACTAGTTTGGGGCTCTTAACCAATGCATTGGTGTATCTAATCAATAGTTTGGTGCTTTTGATCAATACACTGGTCCTTTTTGGTGTATTTGATCAATATATTGGTACATTTGATCAATATTATGGTACATGTAATCAATTTCAATCTTATTTTCCTTTTGAGCCTCCAATACATCAATCAAACTTCTAGGATTTAACCTAGGTAAACTTCATTGATCATGCCATTCATTACTACACCAAGTTGGCAATGTCATAACTCCCAACTTAGTGGTCAAAATTTAGACTTCTTTACACTGTTGGAAAGATCTCCAAGAGCTCTAATTTTATTCCCTTAGAAACCATGCCTTTGAAAACCATTTTAATGGATTGGTGACAATATTGACCCTAAATTCCACTCTAAAGGCCTTCAAAAATATAATTTACTAAAATGTAGAAAATACCAAATTTTTTAGTTTTTGATATTTTTCATCTCTACTTGTGCCAATCACACCCAAGTGCTTCAAAATTTCTACCAGATCATCAATCATCCAAATTTTTATCTCACACATCATTGACCAAGGTTTTGATACTTGGTCTCTACATATAAATCTCATGGAGTTTAATCAAAGTGAGTCAAACCTTACCGCAACCATGGGTTATACTCAACATGAGTTTGGAATGCCTTCTTTTTTCACCTCAAATTCTTACTAAACCCCACTACCATCCTCATCATGGGTTACACCTAATTTAGACTAGAAAAAACATGTGCCACTTAATCAACACAACATCTCACCCAATAACGCTTTTTAAACAACTTGTCAACAAAAATCCACCCCATCTAATTGTTGGCAAAATGTGTCTCAACCTTGCAATTACATAAGTTACTATTGATACATAAGGTATTGTTCATCCGATGATGATGGGGGGTCTAGGGGGATCATCCCCCTAGATGGGGTCCAGGGGAAACATGACCTGGTGGGGGCTCAGTTGTAGCGCCCTCGAAAGGAAATTTTTATTTTTATTTTATTATTGTAAATCTGGACCATTCATCATTATGTCTCATTTCTGATGGTCGATATTTTATTAGCTTGACTTGCCCTAGAAGGAAACCCTATTTTATGATGGAATTGTATTACAGATGGTATTTTGATGTATTCTGAGAGTTTGATAGCAGTCATGTTGCCTCTGGATCTTTGAGTGGTGATACTCTAGTGAGAAGCTTGCTCTACAAGTATATTGTAATATTTGTGATTTTTGAATAATATATTGGGCAGATTTTGAGGTGGGGTTTTTCTCTCGAAAGGGTTTTCCCCACATAAATCACTGTGTTGTGGTATGCATGGTATATATTTGTTTATTTTTATTTAAGTTTTTGTAACTGTTAAAAGTTTTGCATTATTCTCCTCTCAAGATTAGTGTAGGAAGTTGTTCCGCTACCTTAGCGTCCTTACACTAATCATATCGTACAAATTCCTAATCATCAAAAATCTTCATCCATGCCATACAACTCTCAAATTCATACATCCAATATATCCACAAAAATACACATCTCATATGCTTCACAGTCTTCTACATCCAACATACTTGTGAGCACATACATCCAAAATCATTCCAATATTCTACACATTCAACATCCAAAAAAAATCCCAATCTTCCACATTCAACATCCCCTATGCTTCAAAATCTTCTAGATCCAACATACCTACAAATGAATCTAACCCATACAACTCTCAGTCTTCCACATTATCCATACCTACAAATACTTACATCCCTCAAAATCAAAACCCCTCAGCTAACATTTCACAACATGAATCATGCATCCTGAAAAATCAATCATCTATCCCCTCATCTAACATTCAACAACACTAATAATACATCCATTCAAATTAAAAAAATCCACAATAATAATCATATATCCCTCAATAGATCATAATCATTCATTAAATACATTCCAACATTCCACAAAATCAATCATCTATCCCTTCACATTTCACCATTCAACCTCCTATCAACATGTCCACCATCATACCCACAAATGACTTGGAACAAAAAATCCAAATTTTACACAAGAAAATAGTTGAGATTGATCTAGGACATACAAAGAATAATTACACACTTGAATACATATGTCCTTAGCCATTCATTAGATCAATTACTCTTCCCTCACAACTTTGAAATGCCTATATTTTACAAGTATAAGGGAAGGGAGATCCATGAGAGAATATATGAGAATTTGAAATAGCTTTACCAAAGGTTTCTTATAATGGCACATACTTAATGTGTCTCTTTCCTCAAATTTTAAGAGGACAAGCAATGGAATGGTTCTCTCATTTACCACAAGGCATCAAGAACTTTCATGAACTAGTAGAAAAATTCATCAATCATCTTTCCTTCCAATACTTCATCCTTGGAACCTTTGAAACGTTAATCCATGCCATCTCCATCAAACAACTCATCCAATAATGACACCTTTCATGATTTTCTCCAAGGTATATCCATGATAGATAATCTTGAACTGCAAGATAATCCAAATTTTGTTTCAAGTCCAATCAATGACCAAGAAATCCTAGATTGAACACCATCATGCATCCCATCACCTATCATGACTAATCCAAAGAGTCCTACTCAAAATTCATTATTTCCATGCCAACATACTAAGGCCATCCAAGAGTCCATTATTCATACCCAATTATTAGAATTAGATCTATGTTAATACCACAATTGAAATCATAAAAAAGAAATCCCTAAAATGAATCAAGAATAGGTTACATAAATCCTTCAATGGAATCCTATCATTGATCAAGATCCCATATTTCTAGACTTTCATGATCATCACATCATCCCTTTCCATTTCATCCATGATCCCAAAACTAAACCTGAACCCATCCATATTTTTAATAACCTCCATTTTCAGAGATGGGACACTTGCCTCCCCTAGACACATAGATGATCTTCTCCTTGTTCATCCAAAACAAGAGTCTTTCTCTATAGAAAATTTTGAAAATGATGAAGCTATAGAAAAGTTCATGGGACTCCATGATGTTACTCCAAAAAGTGACCACAAAGAGGTTTTTCATATCAACTTTGAGGAAACAACATATTTTGAGAAACAAGTTAAGTTACTTAGTCCTCAAACTCATGTCAAAGATATTGATAAAAAAACTATTATGGATTTGATCCACATGTCATAGAATGATGAAGCAATAAGTATGAAGACAAATAAAGCATCAATATCCTATCAGCTTGGATAACTCACTTTTATCAAATAAAACTTTCTTATTAATGAGAAGATAACCACCATTGATGATTTCCAATAGAAGAAAGAAGATTTAGCATCTTGTTTTTAGAACAACACATATCAGATTGCAAATAAATTCTATCAAAGCATGTAGTATCAAGGAAAAGGATTAGGCCTACATGAATAAGGTATTTTGGAACCAGTTCAATTTTTAACAATCCTAAATATCAAGGTCTTGGTTATTCATTGATCAAAAAATCTAATGATGTTAGTAGTACCTCTATGATACCAAAGGCAACTTCATCTAATGCAAAAATAAAAAATAGGGGCCATGAATATTCTTTAAAATAAGGTTATTTCCATAACTCCTCCCATCCACATAAACCATCATTTTTAAATAATTCAACCCATTAATTGGGACCAATAAAAAAATCCTTATAAGGAAAAATATCAAATTCAAGTTTTTGAAGCCGATAAATCCAAAATTCAAAATGGATCCCAAAGAGAATTGGATCATGTATAGCATCCAATCCAAATCCAAATCTAATAGTCAATGAAACTATGGATCCATATCAAAAAAGGATTTCTATCAATCACAAGTGTCCAACTTTTCTAAAACAGTCTTCAACTCCAACACACAAGGTGTATAAAATCAATGGTCCCAAACACACTCAAAATATTATATCCATTCTCCATTGTCCACCATCCCACATTTGGAAAATAAAAAAATCATACATAAAAACTACCAAATAATTCATTCGCATCTCACATCCCCTATCAAAATCCATCCACATCTCATAAATCATGTTATTTTATCCTAACACCACTATCCATCCAATCCACTCCATTTTCATCCATCTTCAATATCCACTTTGATCTTCACAAAGACTAGGGGCATATACTTCAAAGTCAAGTTTTGAAGCTAATAAATCCAAAAGTCAAAATGGATCCTGTAGACATTGAAAAATTTCCTAATCGATATCATACACTCAAAATAGGTTTACTAACATCATTTACTCTTTAACCCATCCTCTTTTTGCTTCATTAATTAAATTAACCTAGCTAATTTAATTAATCACATCATTTTCATCTATTGGCCTAATTAATTTATTCGGGTTAATTCACCCCCCTTCACGCTAACTTTAATTCTTCTAATCCCCTAATTGCATGATTAAATCTTGTTTAATTATCAATTAAACTAACTTTCCTCTAAAAAGGGAATATTCCTTATCCCTTTTCTGCACAATTAAAACTTTTTTTTAATTTGCAAATTGCCTTTTTTCCTCACTTAAATGAATATTCTTATTTCTTCATCATTTGAAAAAGGGATATTTTCACTTGGCTTCTTAAGCAAGTTTTAACCTTCAACCTTTTGAAAAAGTCACCTTTGACCTATGTGAATAGGTCAAAAGTGTGTTTTTTTGAGGCAAGTGTGAACCCTTGATTAAAATCCCATCATCCATTCTCATTCGTCGATGAGAATCCATGATCCATGCCTCTCATCTCCTTCATCTTGGACCGTTGATTAATATTTTTGATCTCAACCCTTCATTCCTCATTTGATTTCCTATAAATAGGTCACTATTTGGAGAAAATGGATCCATATTTTAATTGCAAACTTATGTTGTTGAATCTCATCCATCTTTTAGAGCAAACTTATGCTGTTGAAACTCATACATCCATCTTTCAATTGCAAACTTATGCTGTTGAATCTCATCCATCTTTCAATTGTAAACTTATGTTGTTGAATCTCATCCATATTTTTTAGAGCAAACTTATGCTGTTGAAACTCATACATCCATCTTTCAAAGCAAACTTATGCTCTTGCTCATACGTCCATCTTTCAATTGCAAACTTATGTTGTTGAATCTCATATGCACTCATACTCATATCTACTCACTTTTTAGCTTATCTTAGTTAGTTTTAATTGCATCATAGATTAAAGCATCCATTAATGGCTTCCATGCATCCATCTTAGTTTGTATATGAATTAGGTTTTTCATCTTTTAGCTTAGAAATAGCTTAAATTAGCTTAGCAATAGCATAATCAGTGCATTTTTAGCATAAAATCATGGTAACTTAGCTTGCATCATGTTCATTTTTACTATAAACTAGATTTTCATACATCAATCACAAAGAATCGAGTGAAACATGCTCACTAATGATTGGATTGGGAAATGGTCATCATTTCACATCAACACGACACCAATTCCAAAATAGGATAAGTTTCAAATGGGTTCAGTAAAATGCTTAGTTTAGATTTCCAATTTGAATGATCTTGTTTGTAGATGTAGGTTTGTTTGGAAAATTTATGATTTGTTTCATCATGAATCAAGCATAATTGACCCTCACCAACATTCCCTCATCTCACATTTTGGTGCTAGAAGGAGGGAAAACCATTAACTTAACAATTTTTGGCTCGAATTTCGTTTGTTTGTTGTTTTGTACGTTGCAGTGACACTCAAAATACAAATAGCGATACCCTTTGAAGAGTGTCGCCATATAGTGACACCATTGCAATTTGAAATCCTGATGCCGAATTAATGCACCAACGCTAATTTAAATCTAGCGATGCTTATTTAATATAGAGGTATCAAAAAATTCAAACATTGATGCCCAAACTTCACTAGAGCAACATTGACAAATTTCAAACTGCGATGCCAATGTGAGAAGCAACACCGAGCAAAATCTTGACGCTATCATGCTCACTATTCCTGTTGCAGAGCAACACACGTTTTCACTAGAACAATGCCCCTACTTCAAACTGTGACACTACCATGTTCAACGACACCCAACTAGGGTAAGAAATTTTATACTTGTTTTTTTGACATGTGATTTAATTTCTTGGATTTATCTGACCATTGATGTGATTTTGATTGTGTTCTAGTTGTTAGGATAATAGGGTTTTGAAGGTTTAAAGAAATGGAGTGAAAGTGAAGAAAGCTTTTCTATCTTAAAAATTCTACAATTGTAACAAGTGTTTGACACTTTGGGGAAATTATAACCCAATTTTATGCTTTCTACTTTCGACATTAGGAAATACACTAAAATTAAATTTGGTTTAAAATGAACACTCAAAGTTGGATAAAATTGAACCTTCACATCATCATTTTATTTTGAGCTTAAAATTGAACAAGGAAACTTCATTTTTCAATTGGTACTTAAAACAAACTCATCACTGCTTTGCAGGGTTAAAATTTACAATTGTTTGCTATGTTTTTTGGTTTTCAACATTGGTAGTGGATGTGTATGCAATTCTCTCGTGCCATTTGGCGATCTTGAGAAATAGAAACATCCTTAACACTTTGCAAAATCACTACATCTTTCAATTTGGATTAAAATTGAACCCCCTTGCGAGTGTGAGAAAAAGGTGTAGCGTGTGTTCTCTCTTTGTTCATACAAGCAAAGATGATTGAACTACAAATGTACTTTCTCGCTATTGTTTATCTTTAGAGAGCCTACCTTGGTGGGAAAAAGTACTCACCCCAAGGGAATGACTCAAGCGGTAATGGGCTAAAGCCAAGCTCTTCCAATCGCTATATAAAAATGTGTTGTGACGAAAGCCATTAACAATAGGTGTGGATGTGTCATACCGAAAAGGTTCACCCAAAGTATCCGTGTGATACATAAAAATCCTTCCTTAGGGAAAGGAATGGGAGGCCTCTTGATTCTCCATAATCTTGAGCTAATCTTGCCACATGTATGGCCAACTTGAATGAAAGTCCTTACTACAATCCTTTGTTTAGTAAGCCAAAATCCTAAAATATTTGTTGGTGCAAGAACGGTCATTCTTAAGCCACCCCACATTTGTACTATTCAATTGTAGAAATAAAAAAATTCCTTTAATCTCTGGATTTTAAGGATTTTGAGATTTGGTGGTCCCGAGAAGTGTGTGCCATGGAGGGGAGCTAGTGTCACCAAATCTCTCACTACTCGCATTGTATAGTGTTTGGAGAAATCCTAGTGGGGACTCAACAAATATGGCCATTTCTATCCTAGGATTGTAAATGATTGCGAGTTAGTTTAACAATTTGCTTGGTTTCAAAACAATACAAAAACAAACATTCACTATCATCCTCAAAATTTCAAACATTTTGGCTCAAATATGGACTTCTTGAGTTAGCCTTGATATTACTGCTTGTCCTAAGGATTTATAAATATCTTGACATTAATCTCAAACCCATATTTTCCCAAAGACAACATAGGAAATTGTGGCTTTAACATCATGATTTTCATGAAATTGACATTTTGAAAGTTATGATGTTTTTGACATAAACATTTGGTTTGGAAACATAATCAAGACAAGTATTTGTAAAATAAATTTAGTTAAGCAAAGATAAATTGATAAATGAACCCCACATGACTATTTGGAGACTCATCACTCCCGTTGAACAACCTAATCTTCCAGGTGTTATAATTCAGCCAAACTTTGAACTCATTAATGATGAACAAACCGATCTCATTAGTAGTTTGAGAAGCTTCACTTTTGAAACCAAGAAAAAAAATACATAGTGGAGAAACAAAACAACCATTTTAGATGAAGAATGGGAACAAGCTAATATTGAGATTGGAAGGCCTATATTACCACCACCTGTGTGGTAATAAATATCTCCCTTTCTTCCATAAACTTAAACTGTTTTCACATGATCTCACATAAAATCAGGATCCCTAAGGTAAGGTCTATAATTCATCATTTTAGACTTAGTCATCTCACTCCAAAAGCTCTCAAGAAATACCTTTTATCACTTCATAGAAATAGAGATAGATTGGTAGCAAAATTTTATAGACATGCTTCAAGGTACAGTCCAAAATTATATGCATTCTTTTCGAGTCAAAATCTTGATATTTTTACATGATACCAAACTCCTCTAAATGATCCATCACACAATCAAAATCCATAAGTTAAGATCTCCATCCATTCATTGTAAACATAGATATCATACTGCACAATTCAATAGGAAGTGGGCTTCAATACTCTATCGAAACCATTACCGCTTGTTAAGAAACTTTTATGCTCGAGCTAGGAGAATTCAAACAAGTCTAAACATCCCCACCCACCCTCTCATCTAAAACAAAATTGGTTCTTTGGGACTTGAACATTTTAGAGGTCTAGCATCATTCTCACTACCTTGCTCTTGTCAAAACAAAAGTTCACTTTACTAGATGATCTCATGAAAAGTTAGGATCCCAAAAAGAAGGTCTACTAGTCATCACTTTAAGCTTAGGAATTGTAGGGAAAAAGAAATCAACTACCACATTAAGGAACTCTATGAAAACATAAACAAGTTGTTGATAAAATTTTATGAATGCACACTAAGGAAATATCCAGACATGTATATGTTCTTTATGAGCCAAAACACTCATCTTTTTGAGAATCAACAACTTTCCTAAATCAACGAGTCTTCAGGATTTGAACATTTTAGAGGTCTAGCATCATTCTCACTACCTTTATCTTGTCAAAACAAAGGTTAACTTTAAGTCAACATTGGGTCAAACATCTCACTCACCCCTTCATCAAATTTCATCCCTCACTTCACCTAGCTTTGCAAAATTTTGAGTACACCAACACTTTGTGACTTAAACATTAATCAAACCAACTTCTAACTTAGCTACTTTGCATGTGAAATGCATCCTTTTCCATGCACTTAGTTAATCTAGTTATCATCCTTGAACTAGTTCATCTTGAAGGTCACAAGGCTACCCTAAAGATTTATAAGTTCATTAGCATCCTTTATCCGAACATCAAAGCATCAAACTCAAGTCAAAAGTGTTGTCCCAAAATGATTGCAAAGATCACTCTCCACATCATCCATATTTTCACCCTTGACCATAAAATTGCTCCCAAAATACTTAGAGCATCTCTTTTACCTAGATTTGAGTCAGCTAGAGAGTTCAAACATCACAAATCACAACAAAAATCTCCCACAGGTGACACAACATTTATGGTAAATACAAGATCACAAAAAAAGAGAATCATGGAGAAAATCAAAGTTACATTTACCTCAAGTGATCCAAATCCTTTAGAATTTGATCCTAGAAGTCATGTTACACCATCACAACAACCTTCATCATCATTAGGACTATATGAAATAGAAGATGTCACAAACAACCCCTTTGAACTCAATAGGGAGGAAATTATGGAACATCAAGCCTTTGAAAATATAGCTCCTATCTCCCTGACATTTGTAGCACAAAATTTAACAGAAGGTTTCACAACTCCATCGCTAGGGCTAAATCAGACTTACATTCCTAGTCTTGCAACAAGCCTTGCTAAATATTTTGGTCACACCTCACCATTTGAAATTAGTACACTTGTGGGTACCCTTGACGCTAATCCTCCACCTCCAACAACCGCTTGGACACCTACTTTTGGTGCTCCTCATGTTCCCAAAGCTCCAAAACAGCTACACACACTACTTGAACTTCATTATTCCACAACGAATTTGACATTTTGGGGACACCCTTCTTCATCCACACCTATGAGTACCATAAGTGTGCCCACCATCACACAAAGCACTATAGACCAAGTATCTCAAAACAACACACAAGGGCATGCCAATACCATATAACAAAACTAACCCTTAACGCAAATAGGGACATGTTTATCCAACCCTTCGATGGGTTCATCCATGCCATCTACCATTTCTACCTCATCCACTATCAATGCACTACAAAACAGTCCCTTGGTTACAAGTTCTATCAATCCCAAAAGTACCTTGATTACAAATCCCTTGTTTACATCTTTTGCACAAGCCAATCCTCAAAACATAAGACAAGGGAATCTTTTCAATTAGTGGACTCAAGGTCCTAGTCTGTCATTTCCATTGCAAAATTTAATGACATCATCCTCATCTTTTCCTATAGTCCCCTTTACTATGCCATATCAATCAGGACCTCAAACATACATTCCTCCACCTCATTCTACCATCTTACAAGGAATGTTAAATCAAGGGAATCCTCCACCTTTCACCAACAATCCACTACCCACTCAAAACATCAATATCCATAATCCTTCACAGATGTCTCAACAACCAACTTATCCCACATTGCAATCACATGCCTTAGCTTTACAACAAGAACAACAAGCTTATCAACAAGTCGTCCAAAAAAAATAACAATAGCAAGAAGCCTTAGCACAAAAACAACATCAAGCACAACAAGCAGCCTTATCACAACAACAACATCAAGAACAACAAGCAACCTTATCACAACAACAACATCAAGCATAAAAAGTAGCCTTAGCAAAACAACAACAACAACAACAAGAAGTAGCCTTAGTAACACAACAAGCAACACAACAACAACATCAAGCACAAAAAGTAGCTTTATTAGCACACCAACAACAACAAGCCCAACAACAAGCCCTAGTGGCACAACAACATCAACAAGCTCAACGACAAGCCCTACTAGCTTAATAGTATGCCCAACAACAATAACAAGGTTCTTATTATCCTCATTTGAACATCAAATCCAAATGCATCAGGAACATATCCATCACTTTCATAGAATCTCACACCACCATACACCCCATACAACTCATTCGTCATCCCACCATATGTTCCTCCACCCAACCCACAAGATAATCTAGCATCACAATTGAAAATACTCTCACAGGAAATGCAGGAACTTCGCATGGGAAAGACAAAGAAACTGCATACACAAAACTTGTGTCCTTGCCCATTTGACCAAAACATAGCAATGATACTATTCCCTCCTGTTTCTGAAATTCCCAAATTTGAAAAATATAAAGGGATAGGAAGTCATGTGGACCATATCAAAGAATTTAACATCGTGCATGGAAGTGGCTTACAATGATTCATATTTAATGTGTCTTTTCCTTTGAAGTTTAACAGGTCATGCTCTGGATTGGTTTTCTCATTTACCTCTTGGTATCAAATTTTTTCAAGAAATCACTGATAAATTCATCGATCACTACTCCTTCAATCTTGATATGGACGTTAGTCTAGAAGAATTATACACTCTTAGAAAAAATCAAGGAGAATTTTTTTCTAATTTCTTACAACGATGGAGACAAAGAGCTAGTAAAAGCAATTGGTCTCTTCCTAACAAAAAGTAGGAATCATCATAGCCAATTTGGATCCAAATCTGTCATTCCACTTAAAAATGTAGTGCATTACATCATACAATGAGCTTGTACCTAGATCCCTTAACATCAAGAGAGCCTTAATATCACAAGGAAATACTCAAGCTTACAAAGACAATCATCCTTCAACTAGTTCGAATGAGAAACCTCGTGTTTCAGAAAAGAACAAAAACATAACAAATGACGGTGTAGTAGATGCTAAGGTAGTCCTAAGTGCTCCTAGACCCAATAATAATCAAGTTGCTAATATTCAACCAACTGTACAACAAACAACACCACCTCAGAACAATCATATCAATAACACCAACATGAAACAAAGGAAAACTGCAAATAGGAATAACTATCCCAAATGAAAGTACACACAATTATTAGAACCCATTGAAACAATCATGAAAAAATTAGTAGAGTCAAATCTGATAGCACTTTCCAACTTTGAAAACTACCAAGAACCACAAGAGAAACCATCCCAGTACAAAGAGCGTGACCTTTGTGAATTTCAAAAAATCAAAGGCCATAAAATAACAAACTACATGAAACTTAAGAACATCATCCAAGATCTCATCGAAAACAATACCATATCTATTGAGGTACAAGCTAGGAACCTGGATCTCAAAATATACAAGAACCCTATGCCGGATCATAACAAAGCAAACAACAATAGAAAAGCTAAGGATTACACCAATGTGCAACATACCTATTCCAATTTAGTTGCCTCCTACAATAGAGTTATCACTGTTGTCACCATCAAAGGAGCTAGTATGAAATGTGGAGTCACCACATGATGTGGAAAAAAATCATTCAAGGAGTCCCATCTCACTCTAGGACACAACCTACTTTTCCCATGTCTAATACTAGCAAGTACAATATTCTAGATTAGCTTAAGTAGACCCCCACACAAATATAAATCTTAGAACTCTTAAGGTTATCTCTTGCACATAGGGAAATATTGGAAAAAGCCTTGCCTGAGTCATCTATTCCTGAGAACATTGGTATTGATATGTTTCAAGCTATGGTAGGGAATATCACAGACCATCTTCTTACCTTTTTTGAGCAAGACCTACCATCACAACCATCTCATAAATGTTCTTTACATCTTGAGGTTTTCATTCATAAAAATAAGGTCAAAAGAGTCTTGGTAGATGGAGGTGTTGGTTTGAACATTTGTACCTTACAGTGGATCAAAAATCTGGTCTATTCAAAAGATACTATTGAGAAGAAAAAAAGTACCACCATCAGAGTATATGATGACCAAGAACAAGTATCACAAGGAATCATTGCATTTCCAATCCAAGTGGGGCCTCTTATTGTAGAAACTACATTCCAAGTGCTTGATATTGATCTTCCTTATAACATATTGCTTGGTCGACCATAGATCCATGCTCTAAAAGCTATAGCCTCAACCTATCGTCAATGTGTCAAGTTTCCTTTCGAAGGTAGAGAAATCACTATCTATGGAGATCTTGAGCCTTTCTACTATTGCAAAAGTCTTGAGGCCAAGTTATATAAGATCCCCCAAATACCCAAAAATGATGAAGGACCTACACCATCAAGCTCATTTGTTGACCCATCATCTCTAGCCTCGACCTCAGCAACAAAAATCCTCATTGTGCAGTGTATACCCGACGTCAAAGCAGTGATCTAGGATGATGGTTTTGGAAATTACAAACTATTGAAAGACACATTTTTCTTAGGAGAGTTACCTATTTCTCCTCAATCTCATGGGAAACCCACATCTAACACCAAATAACCTGAAACAATCAAGATGGAAACTATTACTTTCACCAAGTGGGGAGATTTGAATCAAGATATCAATGAAGAAGACATCTCTAAACTTCTCTATCAAGATGAACGACCTATTCCTATTCTTCCCATGGAAGATGACAACAAAGGCTTATAGCTAATGAATAGTATGGGATATAACAAGAATGAGAAACTAGGACACAATGACAATGGTTTACTAGAACCCATTGTTCCTGAGAAACAAATAAAGAATATTGGCTTAGGTTGTACTACTAGCAAGGTCACACTTATTGGAAAAGGTATTTCTGCTAAATGAGCCGAGGCTTCCTCTTGGTCACCTACATCGTGTGATACAACCTTAGATGAATTTCCCCTTGATGTTGCTGATCTATTTGAGAACAATACCCTCTTTATGATATCCATAGCATCCTTTGTCTCAAACAACCAACCAATCAAAATATGCTTATTATACCCACAACTTATTGACATGGACCAACAAGGACCACCAAATCTAGATCTATTTGAAAATGATGAAGCAATCTTAGAATTCATGGGACTCTGTGACAACTTATCATGGGCAGATCACAAAGTAGGCTTCGACATAGAGCTTGATACAGGGGAATCCTATGGGGAGACGATTGAATCCTTCAGTTGCAAAATAAATGAAAAGCAACTAACATGCAAATCCTTGAAAACCACCTAGTAGCACTCTTTGATCCTAAAATAGTAAAAAAAAAGGACACATTTGACGGTGAAAACCTCTCTGAGGTGCCCAAGGATGAGGGATTCAATCTCCCCCTCAGTGCAATGCATCTACAGAAGCTAGCAGTACTGGTAGAAAAATCCACTCCAATCAATGTGGGAATAGAGGAAGCACCTAAGATCACTTTTTATGTTGAATCCTTGTTAGCCGAAGAATAGAAGAATCTTATAGCATTCCTCAAAGAGCGAAGAGATAACTTTGCATGGTCATATATAGATATGTCAGGCCTTGATCCAAAAGTGGTTGTGCATCATTTAACAGTCTATCCTAAAGCCAAACCAGTTAAATAGAAATTAAGATGCACCCTCAAATAACACTCTTGGTTAAAATAGAATTACAAAAGCTTCTTGACATTGGATTCATCTGACTAATAGATTATCCTGAGTGGGTTTCAAACCTAGTACCAGTCTCAAAACCCACTGGGGGCATCAAAATATGCATTAATTTCAGAGATCTGAACAAGGCATGTCTGAAGGATGATTTCCCTCTTCCCAACATCGATCTCATTGTGGATTTAACAACTGGGCATGAAATGTTGTCACTCATGGATGGTTTTTTAGGATATAATAAAATTATAATTGCTAAGGAGGATCAACATAAAACTGCATTCACTTGTCCATGGGGAACCTATTGTTGGAATGTGATGCTATTTGGGTTAAAGAATGTAGGAGCAACCTATCAAAGAGAAATGACCCTCATCTTTCATGACATGATCCAAAAAATAGTTAAAGATTATGTGGACAATATTTTGGAAAAATAAAAAAAGAGAAGTGAGCACGTAAAAGTCTTAGGACCTATATTTGACAGGCTTGAAGAATACAAGGTACGACTAAGTCCAAAAAAGTGTGTGTTCGGAGTGACATAAGGGAAACTTCTTGGCATAATTTTTTCACAAAGAGGGATAGAAATTGATCCAAAAAAGGAAAAATCCATCCTAGATATGGAACCACTACAAACATTAAAGTAGATAAGAGGTTTAAAAGGAAGACTGCAGCCCATCAGAAGGTTCATAGCCTAGCTATTAGATAAAATTCACCCTTTTTCGTATCTTCTCCATAAAGGGATAACCTACAAGTGGGATGACAAGTGTGATAAAGCTTTCCAATAGATCAAAGATTATTTACTAACACCCCTAGTACTCATTCCACCAATACCAAACAAGCCACTGATCCTATATATCTTAGCAACACCAATAGCACTAGGAGGTCTTTTAGCACAACATGATGAAAATGGAAAAGAAAGATCCATCTACTATATCAACAGAACCTTGGTGGGCAATGAGATGAACTATAAACCCATTGAAAAGGCATGCCTAGTAGTAGTTTTTGCTTCAAAAAATTTTAGGCACTACATGTCACATCAAATAAAGCTCACTGCGAAGATTGATCCATTAAAATATTTGTTATCCAAAGCAAATCTCATAGGACAAATGGCTAAATGGGTGATGATTTTAATAGAATTTGACATAGAGTATGTGGAGCACAAGGCAATCAAAGGACAAGTGATCATAGACCAACTAGCAGAAGCACCTATCTATGTTGAGAACCCTTTAATATCTGAGTTTCCTAATGAATCAGTGTTCCTTATCAATCTCACAACTTAGTGGAAGATGTACTTTGATGGATCATTCACCCAACATCAATTAGGAGTAGGCATTATTTTTATCACCCCAAGGTGATTGTATGCCAAATTAATATAGGCTATCATTCTCATGTACCAACTACATTGTTGATTATGAAGCCTTGATCACATGTCTAAGGATAGCAATTCAGTGGTAGATCCAAGAGATGAAAGTCTATGGAAACTCATAGTTGGTTATCAACCAAGTCAATGATGACTATCAAACTAAAGATGACAAGCTCGCTCCTTAAAAGAATATGGTGGAGAATCTCAAAGACCTTTTTATAGACATAAATTTTGAGAAAATTCCTTGCATGAACAATAGAGCAGCAAACACCATGGCAACAATTGGATCACTACTAGACATGTTGAACAACATCCTCAAATGTGAATTCTTGGTAGAACAACTTCTTGTACCAACTTTCAAAATCCCTGAATCTGAATTCATGTGTGTCATTGTTGGTCCTGGATCCCCGTGGTACCATGACATATTTACTTACCTTGACAAATGAACTCTCCCATGTGATATCACCTCGAACCTTAAAAATACCTTTGTTAAAAAGGTATCCCAATTTGTGATCCTAGGTGATACCCTTTACCGTTGAAGCATCGAAGGGACATTACTATGATGTCTTAACCAAGAGGAAGCCTTAATTGCTTTAACAGAAGTACATGATGGCATATGTGGGTCCCATTCTAGTGGTATGACATTAGCTAAGAAACTGTTGAGGATGGGGTACTATTGGCCAACCATGGAAAAAGAAGCTCATCAATGTGTGCGGAAATGCATCCATTGTCAACAACATGGGGATTTGATTCATGCTCCAGCTCAAGAATTGCAACAAATGATCACACCATGGCCATTTTCACAATGGGGCCTAGACCTCATAGGAAAAATCACTCCAACCTCATCCAATGGCCACAAGTTTATCATAACCGCCACTGAGTACTTTACTAAGTGGGTTGAAGCTATTCCTATGACCTACATAACTGGGAAGCAAATAGACAAATTTATCCTGAATTACCTAATTTTCCATTATGGTTTTCCACAAACCCTCATCTTAGACAATGAAACCCCTTTTAAAAATTAGGATGTGAAAGAGTTGTGCCAAAAATTCAATATCCAACACCAATTCTCTACCTCGTACTATCCCCAAGGCAATGGTCAAGCTAAGGCTATGAATAAAACTATCCTGAAAAATCTTGAAGAAAATAGTGAATGAAGTTGGTCGTGACTGGCATCTACAACTAAATCCTACTCTTTGGGCTTATCGAACCAATATCTGCACACCTATAGGTGCAACCTTTTCTCTTTGGTCTATGGATCAAAAGTCATCTTTCCTATTGAGGTTGAGCTCCCATCATTGTGAGTATCACTGCAAAACCCAATAACTGAGGAATAATACAAAGTCTCTCAATTGAATGAGTTGAAATTATTGGATGAACGTTGTCTTGACACCCTCAATCATTTGCAAGTATATCAAAACCGACTGAAACAAAGCTGTAACAAGAGAATCAAATGTTGGTCATTCCAAATTGAAGATATTGTCTTAAAATAGAATCAGAAGAATCTTTTAGATTAAGACAAGCAAGGAAAGTTTGAGCCTAACTAGTTGGGTCCCTTTGTCATCACAACAAGCTATGAATCATGAGCATACCAACTATCAACCCTTGAAGGTGAACCCTTGCAGGAGCCAACTAACAACTTGCATCTCAAAAAGTTTTATGCCTAGTCTTAAAGGGTATAAATCAAAAAATACAAAAAATCCAAAAATGATTAAAATCCAAAAAAAAGAAAAAGGATTGAAAAAAGTGAAAAAAATGAATTGTCCTCTAGTGAAAACCACTTCGGTGGTGCTTTGGGCAAGTACCTTGGTGGAAACCTAGAAAATAGGCACCTTGTGTAAATAAAGCACCTCCATCTATTCTTTGGTTCTTTCGTCCTATCATTCTTTGCATCACCATTTATCCCTCATCCGTATCCTTATCATGGCTTGACATTGTGAGGTATCATAAACCCTTTAGAACTACTTGGCATATTCCAAAGGTTAGTTTGTCCTGCCTTTATCGAAGTAGGCTAACATGTCACACTAGGGGAATTTTGGTATGGATCACAATCAGGTTCTTGTATATCTTGAGGTCATATCTTATCAGAAAATGCCAAAAACATTCATAAAATCTTATCTCAGAAAATCCAAAAACATTTGCAAAATCCTGTACAGCTAAAATCCAAAAACATTTAGAAAATTGTAAAGGAAAAATCCAAAACATCCAGAAAACATCAAAATCCCTAAAAAGGTCGAACATCAAAAATCCAAAAAGCAGAGTCCTCTTGTCGAACTATGGGTCTCTAAGCTTGAACGTAGGCAAGGCCATCATTGATGTTCCCTCGAGACACCCTAGGTCATTCCTTTAGGAGTCTGTCATAATAAACTGGCATCTTTCATTTTTGCAAATCTTCATCTTGTAAATAGGTCGAGTCAGTCGAACTATGTGGTATTTGCATGTATAACGTAGGCAAGGCTAATCTTTGATCAGCCCCCAAGGCCCCTAGGATAGGTCTTTAGGTTAGGTTCTTGGTTGAAACTCGAAAATTCTTAGAAAACCCCTAAACATTTGTAAAACCCTTGAAAATATCTAAACATTCAAATATTCAAAAATTCAAAAAAATTTGAAAATTGAAAATACAAGAACAATAGAAAACATTCAAAAGACCTAAAAAGCCTCAAAAAATCTCAGAAAACCCTAAACAACCTCAGAAAATCAAAAATCCTAAACATCCATATAAACTTTCAAAAAAACCTAAAACAACCTCAAAACATTTTAAAAATACCAAAAAAATTGAAATATTCTAGAAAATCCAAAGCCCATCCATCCCATCTCGCTTTCACCCGAAATAAAATTTCACCCATAATAAATTGATCGTCACCTTCACCCTTTGGCAAAACAAATAGACAACATGAATAACAAGTCTTAAAGTTTAAACCGAAAAGTCATAATCTAAAGTTTAGATCATATGTAAATGCGCCAATGAAGTTTATAGCAACTGCTCATCTTAGCATCATCATCCCAACATCAAACAACCTTTGATCAACATGTCCTAGGATGTATCCTTCCTGTGATGGACATCAATATCATGCATCACATTAGGTAAACTTAAACTAGGCAAGAGCTATAGATAACACTGATTGTTTGTCTTTGATCTTTTCTTATGATTTATCTTAATGAACCATTCTGAGGACCTCTCAATGATGTCCAACAAAAAGATTTAGAGAGAAAGGAATGGGGCATAGATCATTATCTTTCTTTTTTTTTGCTTGTGGGTACTCTTGTAAAATAATCTTGGTGCATACTTTCTTAGTTGTGTGTAGGAAGGTCGTTTAGGGTATATTGTTGACTATTGCATATGCTTTGGTCCAATATATTTTAAACTTATAACTAACATTCCAATGAGGTTTCTGTATGTCAAGATGTGAATAGGAACTATCCTATTTGTTTGTCGAGTCAAAGTCCATTACACTAGATACAATGTTGTCCTAGTTATTAATACCTTGATGCATCATGTCTATGTGTTATATCAAACAGTAAGGAACAACAAAAAATCCCAATCCTGAAGTGTGAGCAACTCATCCTGCAATTTGCATTGTCTTGTCACCATCTCTAATAAAGTCTCAATGGATCAAGGACTTGTTGGATCTTTTCAAGCAATCATCATCAACGGTCATTCACTATTTATTCTTCTATCTTGTCTTTGCTCTAACCCGGTATCATGAAAATAAACAAAAACATCATCAATGCATCCACCCTACATCCACAAACCATAAACATACATACATCTCATAATCATAGCATAATCATATCACATCATACATTCTGCATAATCATTTGAGTTGTGATGAATAATAGAGATTTGTTATTCTAAGCATCTTAAATCGTTGCATATCATAGGAAATTGCATCCATACATCCACATGCATACATTGTCATCATAACATGCATATAAAATATACAAAAATAAATGCATCCACATCATTTTCATCCATAACATCTACATATCATAATCATCCATCCATATCATATCGTGAAAAGATAATGAAAAAGAACATAACATTACATCCATCCATATCATGATCATCACATATCACATATGCATAAATAAAATGCATCCATACATGGTAACGTATAAACATCCATCCATACATGAAATAAAGTGAACACATCATATCATGAATCATCCATATCATATATATATCAAAAAATGAGTGTCATGGTACAAAATATGGATCAGTGTATGAACATCGATCACAAGTACAATATCCACGAGGCTATCAAAAAGGAGCCCATGAATGTATATATGTGATAAAGAATGGGGAAAAATCAAAAAGTGTCTATACATATTAGCTAGCTTTGATGGCTGCTAACCTCTCTAGCCTATCTCTTAGGTTGATCCTCTGCTCGTGGTCATGCATCACTGCGCTATGAAAAAAACAGCTATCGCAATGTTGCCTATACATCACGATGGTAATGTTTCCTATAATATGCAGCCTCTGTAATTGCCTCTTTGTATAATCTAGTTGACATTGTCCAACCACGAGTGGCCACCATCATCACCTCAATCTACTGATGTCAAACAACCTCCTAGTCTATCTCTCCCGTCATAGCCTGTACTCACTGTAGCGCCTGATCTCTCTCAATTGTGACCACAACCACCTGATGTCAAGCCTAGTCTCGCTCAACAGTAATAACCAAAACTTGCTAGCAAGCTTGATCCTGCTCACCATTCAATGTATGTACCTCTTGTTGCAACTGCTGTATCTATGCATCCCAAGAATCTGGTGGTGGTAGTCTTGGCTGAGGCTGTACCTATGGCTGTACTTGTGGAGGATGGTGTATAATTAGTGGGGCCCCCAGAACCTGACCATCTTGTCCATCCTAGCCACCTTGTCTCCTGCCTCTCCCTGCTCCTCTACCTCTAGGTCTCCCTTGGGGAGGAACACCCGCTACATTTGTCAATCATCGAGGAGGAACAAAACAAGAATCGAATGCAGGCATAGTCGAAGCTACCGCCTGTCCCTGATCGTATGCCCAAGGCTAAGCCACCAACTAATTGAAGCTATCAACTACCTTGGGAGTTGGGATAGTCAATCCCCATGTGGGAACCTCTCATGCCGATCTCGCAAAAATGGCCCTATAAGCATCATCAGGTCTATCCTAGACCTCTTCGAACTGCCGAGATACCCTTTCTGGTAGATATCTCTCAAAATATGGTGTTCTCGACCTTGCATTTGTAGCCATGGTGGCATTTGTAGCCATGGGCACCAGCGAAAAACTGTCATGTCATCAATCACCTGTTGCTAATACAGGAGCCCATTCTATCTAGTGTGCCTCAGGGTAATGGCACCTCTATATCTCCAAATGATGGGATCATCTAGCTCCATGTCTGCCATTTGAACAATAGATCAAAGCACGACAATGTGATCCCACACCCAAATATGTAGCAGAGTCACCCTTGCACCAATGGCTCTCCCATCATAGTAGAAAAAATCATGCAAATCATGATATAGGGAGGCTAGCAGAATGGGTCCCCATGTAAAAATTGTCCTCCTATACAACATCTGATGCCACACCAAGCCTCATCCTTGGTTGAATCCTTTGTTGCGTTTGTTTGGGGAAACCAAACCTAAAATGATGGCTGCGATGATCAATTTGAAGGTCGGCACATGACCTCTATATGACTCGAGGTTGATCTATGATGTAACCAAAGTGATCTAATCCATCTCCATAACCTCAAGGTAGACATAAAACTTGACATCAGTGTCATAAATCACACGGTCTCCATGTATGGGCAAATGAAGAATCCGCCAAAAATCCTCCAAAGTCACTGTCACCTCACCTGTCGAAAGGTGAAAAGATGAGGTCTCGTTGTGCCATCTCTCGCACAAAGCAGTCATCATCACTAAGTGTGTCTAAATCATAGGTGCATATGCAACATACCAAAGGCCAATCTCTCCTAGGTGCTCCTGGCGCAACTTTGATAAATCATCTAATTTCTCTAGCACGGTGGGCCTATGCTCCCACGACATCAGTGGTGGAAAGACCTCTTGCATCCACAAAGTGCATGACATCAAGAAATTGAGGAAATTTGACTCAATTTGAAATTCATGGCTCAAAAATCACAAAAGTGTTGCTATATTCAATAGCGTCGCTATATTCAAATTTCAAATTGTGATGCCCAAAGCATTTAAAATTACAAATCAAAACATGTGTCACCAAATAAATTGGCATCATGATTAAACCTTTGGAAAACCCTAACCCTAATTTCTAAATCAGCAAGTGCGTCACCATTTAAAATTAGAAACCCTAATTTAAAATTGTGAATAGTATCGCCATATAAATATGCGTTGCTATAATCCATTTGGGCGTCACTAATTTTAATTTGGGCGTCGTTGTATAGCAACATCGCCAAAGATTAAATTTCAAAGTGTAATAAATGCATCAAAAATTCAAATTTCAAATCAAGTTTGGAGTTACATACAAGTGGTCCTCCGCCTGGAAGCCACTGGAACTCTCAAACTCGATCGAAGATGTGCCTGAGAAGCTCTCGGTGTGCCATTTCATCGGAGAGTCAGAGCTCAAAATAGCAAGAATCTCTTAAGTGTGAATGCACAAATGAATTGAAAGTGACCCTTGGCTTATTTAAGCTAGAAAATTAGGGTTTATTATCATATTCACCAATTTTGCCAATCTGGACCTAATTTTGCATCATTTTTTGCATTTTTGGCATAATTCTTGCATCTCAAAGCCTTTATGGACCCTTGGGGCAGTTTTTAACCTTTATCGAGAAATCAACCCAAAATTCCAAATTTCTACCCGATTTCTTAAGGGGGTAGGGAGTTAGCTTTATCCTTTCATTGGGGCATCTAAAAAAATAGATTTTTTTTAATTTTTTGATTTAAGTAGCAATTTTGATCTGAAAAGCATTATTCTTTGAATTGAAGTAGCATGTACCTTGCTTCAAAGAGGGGCAAAAGTAGACACTAAAAAATGTCCTAATTGATATCATACAATCGAAACAGGTTTACTAATATCATTTCCTCTTTAACCCATTCTCTTTTTGCTTCATTAATTAAATTAACATAGCCAATTTAATTAATCACATCATTTTCATCTATTGGCCTAATTAATTTAATCGGGTTAATTCATCCCCCTTCACGCTAACATTTCATCTCATTAAATTAAATACATCAAAATGTTTAATTTAATTCCCTAAGTCATCTTATTTAATTAAATAACCTTAAATTATTTAATTAAATATCATTTCATCTCTCCCCCATTCATTAAATCATTTAATTTAATGAATCAACACTTTAATTCTTCTAATCCCTTAATTGCATGATTAAATCTTGTTTAATTAGCAAGTAAACTAACTTTCTTCTAAAAAGGAAATATTCACATGGAATATTCCTTAGCCCTTTTTTGCACAATTAAAACTTTGTTTTAATTTACAAATTCTCCTTGATGTTAAATATTTAAAAGGTATATATCCAAAATAAGTACGTTTGTAGAAACCTTTATATGATAGTTAGTAATTCTTAACTATAATGTTAATTGTAGATCACTATCTTTTTCTTTATGATCTTGATTAGAAGTTAGTGTAGATGATAAATAGAACCTATGAATGAATGTAATGCCTCTCGTGTGATTTTACTATTATGATATTTTTCATGTTATGTTATGTACTTCAAGAATATGAAGGTGATTGTTCCACCAGTTTGACTGGTTTGGTTGATGATTTTGTTGTTTGGATGACTATGTTGCCATGTCTGGATGTTTCTGATGTACTAAGTAGTTATAAAATTGTTTATAAATTGCTTTATGATGTTATTATTGTACTCAATGTTGTTATTATTGTCTGAGGTCTTCGTGAGGGGAACAGTGTAGCATCACTCGTTCGCGAACACCCTGCTACGTCGTGATTTCCTCTCACGGTGTGCTTGTTATTTGATACATATATGTGCTCGACATCTTGTTTGGATGCAGGTTGCAGGTATTAGGCATCGAATTCACCTGCCCTGTCAGGTTTGAGCGTGCCCTACAATCCCATTGGGTATGATGTGGAAACCAAAGTTGACAAGAAAGTTTCCCCATCTTAGTCTGTCACCCCATTTTTACATCTGACAATGCCATCTATTTGCGATCTTGTTTTCCATGTTGGTAATGCATTGTTTTGTGTTGGTTAATCTGAATTGTTTATTTGATGCCATTTTAATTATTTCACTTATCTGTCAATTTATTGTGTTGATGTATTTATAACTACATACTCTTTGTTTTATCGTGCGACTTCTAGGAGTAAGTCGATGCTAAGGGGGGAGGATGTAGTACCCCTCCACTTTTGGTCATTTGCATCATATGAGTAAGTTGTGCATGTGTGACTTGCGAGATCTTGCTGCCTTTTGTCATTCAGGTATTGTTTTGAATTTCGTTGCTCGTAATAGCAACATTAGTTTAATTAAAGTATTAAATTAAATTATTAAATTTATTAATTAATTATTAAGCTTATTTGAAGGGCATAATGATCTAATAGATTACATTATTTCCTTATTAAATACAAAATCATAAATTACAATTATAAATAATGAGTATTTTAAATTTAATATGGATTAATAATCCACTTATTATTAAAGTTTATTTATAAATTTAAAATACTTCATGAATATGTAAATAAAAAAATATAAAAGTACAATTATAAATAATGTTTATTTTGAAATTTAATATAATGGATTAATCATCCATTTAAAATGCAGTATATTTATAAATTTTGAATTATTTGGTTAAAGAAGTGAATAAAAGGAAAATAAAAGACAAATATATTATTATTTACTTCTTTACCTAGATAAATGATAAACAAGATTAATATACATATATATATTGCTATAATAAATAAACTTACTAGACCATAAAGAAGTACACCTGTTCCTCCCGGTGCTCTCCACCTTGCTCCAACTCTGTCCTTCCAAGTGCCATGTGTCTTGTTTAAGCATCCATCTTTTGTTTGTAGTTCACGTGTCTCTCTAAGCATTCTCTTTCTTTGCATGAGAATAGGTGAGAAGGCTACGGGCCGGGGGAGGGGATGTTTTGGGGGGAGGGCATCTGGTGCTTGCAGAGGAGAAACGTGTAGTCTTGAGGTAAGTTACCTGCCGATTGCATTGACTGGAAAGTTTTTGAAGCCATTCCAGCAAATTTGTTTGTGCTTATCCCACAATTTTTGTACTCTTTGAGACAACGATTTTCTTTTGGGCTTTCTGGCAAATAGTTCTCTCGCCCTGTCTATGCTTCCATTCCTTTTATTTATATTTATATTTTTATACATGTTTACCAGGGCTCTTGCTATAACAACATTGACAGAAAAAAGAAAGAAAGAAAGAAAAATTTCCCTTTCCTATTATGCTTTGAGAATCAGATATGATCTATTCCCAAGTGCCTATTTTTGAAATTGAATATATATATTAATTGTTAGGACTCTGATTTTTGTTTAGCTTGTATGTATATTTGGCAATCGATTTACTGCATTACTGCACAACTGTTCATAATGATGAGTAAAGTATATATATGTATTTCGATGCACATTTGATTTCTGTCCATGGTATTTGGCTTTCCCTCTACCCGTTACAGTTCGATACTCCTTGCATCTACAAAAAGCAGTATCCTTGGGTAGGTTTTAACCAATGCTTTAATCCTCTGCCTCATTTTCAAAATGTATATACCATCTTAGGGCGTTCCATCCAACTACAGTGGGGCATCCTTTAAAATATTCAAACTTTCATCAATCTCCTTGCCTTTTTAGCCACGCACCTTCTTCTCTACCCTGTCTGCTTATGCGTAAGATGTTATAGAGAAGAACATAAGTTGCAGCATCTTATTTTAGGATCCAACTAAAAAGCAGTGTTGCTGGAAATGCCCAACCTATATTCATATATGATCCACAGGCACCACAGGTGTAACTGGTCTCTTAGTAATAAGATTTGGGTTGTCTCCAAGATAGCCGGTATAAAGGTTGGCCATGCACACCAAATAATCAACTATATAGGTAATGCAATAAGGGCTGTGGATGTGTGAAGTATGTGCAACCCTCATCCACCAGACCTACATGATTTTGTGCACCTAGAATACACACAAAGCTTGCAGTGCTTGTATGTGTTGCTGATTTCTTCATTAATTTAAAGATTGTGAGAACTTCCTTGAAAAATCCATTGTGTGCGCATTCTGCAATTGTTGCTTTTCTTTCCTTGAGAAGACCTCTCTTGGGGCATTCTGTAAAATAGTTCACGCCTTGTTCTGCTCCCACATTTTGTTTGCAACTATTGTTTACCAGGGCAGTTGCAAATTCAACATTTCACAGAATTTCTCTATCCTTGGTACTCTGATGGACGTCTTTAACCTGTTCCACAGCTCCCAATCTAGTATAGGAAGGCGAGATGCTGGTAAAGGCTGACCTTCCACCTCTTCGGTTTAGCTATAACTACAACTTGAATAAGGATTCTACGGTGATTTTAGAGTAGGTTTATCAAACTGTAAACTACGGTCAAGATTCTTATAATAATAAAAGATAAATTATGCTTTAAATTAAAATGTTATCAGTTTTTAATGTTTAACATGTTAGTCGAGGAATGCGTCTCCTTTTTAATTAATCTGGATTGTAACATAGGCTCCTTAAATAAAGTTTAAATTTTCACCTTCCAATACGTTGCCTTACACTGTGGCTTGAGTAGTATATAATTAGAAGCTTTGTGCACTTTATTCAAAACAAAATAAAATAAATAAATAAATAAAATTAAATAAATAAATAAATAAATAAAATAAAATAAAATAATTAGGAGGTATTCGTGGAAGGGAAGGTGAAACTAATTCCCTTAAAATTAGCCTAAAAGTAAGGAATACAATAAACATTTATATGTTTAGATTCTATCATAAAATAATCTTGAAGGAGGCCCACTATCTAATAAAGTTATTAGAATATTAACTTGGGTAGTAAAGTAGATCAAAAGTTAATGATTATTTTAAACATATATATATAGATATCATTTCACTATTTAAGTTAGTAAATTCAAAACTAATTAAGTAGTAATATATTGAGGGATGTTAAATTATTAATTATTTCATCAGTAAATTTTGGGTAAAATGTTATTTGTTATTAACTAAGATTTTCTATTTAAGTTTGAGAAAGATGATATTACATTTTTATGTTTCATTATTTAATTATAGAAAATATTAGTGTGTGATAGTCCCCACAATCTGGAGAAAATATTTTAAATATAGCCATAACATTAAGCAATAGGATTTTCACTAACGATAATATTATTGGTGGAAATATTTTTAATATTAGCAATATTGACAATTGTAGATAATAATAATAATTGAATTATGTTGTCAAGGTTGTTACTTAATTGATCATAATGCCCTAACATGTTATATATGTTCAAAAGGGTAGTTTGGAATAGAAATGTAAGCAATCATAGGAAATATTAGATGGGTATAGGAGATTTTAGTAAGAATTGCGGTAATATTAAATAGAGCTATTTAGTATAACCAATAATAGATAATGGCAAAAAAAAAAGAAAAAATATAAAGCGAATAATAACAATACGAATATTAAGAAATTGTCAACAATAACAAGACCATGAGATATAAATTATGAATGTCATAGGTAAATTTTAGTAAACAAAATGTTAATTTTAGACACCAAGATTTATATGATCATTACACTAAGTTTAATATGTTAATTATTGAGAATAATGTAATGAAAAGAATTCTAGAAATCATAATTAAATGTTGAAATTACATAGATATTAATTTTGTTATGTCAGGTGTAAGTATAGTTGAGTAATTAAATGATAGGATTATTAATTGATATCTATTACTTGTTGATTTCATTTACAAGTGGCTATTTATCAAATTGTAAACCCCTTGTGTATTTAGTATGTTTATAGATTATGAAAATTTGTATCTATAGAAACTAATTGATTATGATAATTATATGAAGTGGATTCTCTTATATTTATTGATCATTTTCTGAACTATTCTATAGTTATGAGAGTGATTAAAGTATGTTAAGAAGTTAGATGACTTATTCAAACGAACTTGATAACTTTTGTTAAAGTTGAATTCTTTTAATTTAGATAGTGAATAAATGAATGAAATGTAAATCGAGTGTCTATTAGTCTTTATGATTATGAATGTTTTCTTATATATATTTAAATATGATTTTAGTGGTTATCATGATTGATTGGATTGATCTTCGAATTGAGATTGTGTATCATTGATTGTTGTCATTGTCATAATTGTTGTCTTTGTCAAGGGTGATTAGTTGCCATACTGCAAGGGTAGCTTGAGAGGAGAAATAGAGGTCTCCCTTGGACACCCAGTTGAATTTGTGTCGAAATTGATTATGTTTGCTTTGGTTGAATCTGATGATCTCTTTATGATGAGGCCACTTTTATTCTACTCCTTTCGATTTATGATTATGAAACTTATATAGTCTTTTGGTGGGGTCATTGATGATAGTCTTCCTTATTGTGTTAATTCTGATTGAGGAGACTTTGTTGCATTTTCTTTCTTGTGGTCATATTTGAGATGGTTGGGAACCTATTATATTTGAATTACCTTCAATAGAAGGTTGTGGATTTATGGTGTTTTTGGCTTCTAGAGGCAATGGAGGAACTTGACTTATGTTGATTTTTCCACGGTTGTTCCGTTGTGATTTATTGCTCTTATTTTAGATTTTGAGCTCATGGGTAGTACTTTGTACTATGGTGTTGAATTTTGATGTGGTGGGTGGTACCTCCTTGTTCTTGATTTCAGTGATATGGAATGGGTTTGCGAGATGGTTCTTGCCTCGCATGTTGTGTGATGTGTACTCCTTGATTTTTATGTGAGATGAGGTACACCCCTTGTATGTTTTGATTTGGTACCCGTAGGGAGAGTGGCTCTTCATGGGGGCCGACGCACAAAGGGGTTGTTTGGGTAACCCATGGAAGAGTTTCTTAATCAAGTGATAATGTAATTAATTAACTAGTGGGTTTGGGTAGCTAAACATTAAACAAGATTAATTATGAGCCTCACCCATACCGTTAGTGCTTTCATAGGCTAAGGATGGGATGAGAAGACCTGGTTGGTAAGATCACTGCCTTGTCCTCATGAAAGGTAAGTGGTTCCGCATGAGTCACCCTATGGAGCGGTGCCTTGGGATAGGCTGTCTGGATAACCATAGATGGAGGCGGTACCTTGTGATAGGTTGCTTGGATAATCCATGTAAGGCCATGCGATGACACTCTCCTACAGTACCCATTTATTTTCTCTTGTTTGGATTGCCTCTGGGAGTGTTGATTGAATTGTTGATGTTATTGAGGCAATTGATTCTTGGTGTTTGTTGTTGAAGCCTCCAAGTTCTATCTTTTAGTGTTGCACACATGCCTCATGGCAACTTGATTGATGTTAATGAAAGGTGCCCTTGATATTTATTGTTGGTTGATATTGCAATTTTATTTGAAGGCTTGGATCCTATTGTTCTTGGCACCTCTTATGGTTATTTAGTGTTGAGTTATAATCTTGACATGTGGATTTGTTGGAATTTTCATTATTTTGTTTTGGCTAAGTGATGGAAATGTTGTGATTTGTTATCTTATGTTGATGATATCCTTGTTGTGGAGTTTGGTTTGCTATTGGTTCATTTGATTGTTTTGGATTGTGGTATGGGGATCTTTCTTGTCAACTCCTAGCACAGGGGGTGGACTTTCGGGTCCACATGGTCAGGTGGAACGTGCTATGCACCCCATTGGGTCCCCAACCAAGGATCAAGCTATACAGATATGTGCCTCTTGCGGTGAATCCAGGATTGTACCTGAGTCAGAGCTAATCTTGTTACTTTGTATTCACCTTTTCAATTGTACTAATCTATCTTATTGTATTGTTCTCGTATATGTTGAGGAACACATCTGTACCACTATATCTCTTATACGATGTAACTTTTATTATCATTGTAATGATTGTAACCCTTGACCTTAATTTATGATCTCTGATGGATATTTGTCGTTCATGAAATGTATATAAACACTTGGTACCTTTATGTGTTAACGTTTCATAGTATGTAATTCTAAATGGTGTTGTATCTGTGGAAATATACTCCATAATTGGCATATTGAACTATTAATAAAATGTTATATGTATATTTTTCCTCTCTTTTGATCATGGATGGTTGGATGTTATCTTTATGTAATATTGATTCGTTCGTTATCGTTATGGTATTAGTTTTAGGACTTTGTGATGCCATCTCGTGTACCCCAGAGGATGTAATGGTCATTGTGATTGTATAATTGCTTTATATGCAATATATGCTCATGTTTATCTTATGAATTGTTCTTCTTTCAAAAAAAATTATGTGGTAATTTGTTGTTTCTGTTGTCCTATGGGGTTTGGATTTTGCAAGGAAGTTCTCACAATCTTTAAATTAATGAAGAAATCAACAACACATACAAGCACTGCAAGCTTTGTGTGTATTCTGGGTGCACAAAATCATGCAGGTCTGGTGGATGAGGGCTACACATACTTCACACATCCACAAGTCTAGTGGATGAGGGCTACACATACTTCACACATCCACAACCCTTATTGCATTACCTATATAGTTGATTATTTGGTGTGCATGGCTAACCTTTATACCAGCTATCTTGGAGACAACCCAAATCTTATTACTAAGAGACCAGTTACACCTGTGGTGCCTATGGATCATATATGAATATAGGCTGGGCATTTTCAGCAACACTGCTTTTTAGTTGGATCCTAAAATAAGATGCTGCAACTTATGTTCTTCTCTATAACATCTTACACATAAGCAGACAGGGTAGAGAAGTAGGTGCGTGGCTAAAAAGGCAAGGAGATTGATGAAAGTTTGAATATTTTAAAGGATGCCCCACTGTAGTTGGATGGGACTCCCTAAGATGGTATATGCATTTTGAAAATGAGGTAGAGGATTAAAGCATTGGTTAAAACCAACCCAAGGATACCGTATTTTGCAGATGCAAGGAGTATCGAACTGTAACGGGTAGATGGAAAGCCAAATACCATGGACAAAAATCAAATGTGCATCGAAATACATATATATACTTTACTCATCATTATGAACAGTTGTGCAGTAATGCAGTAAATTGATTGCCAAATATACATACAAGCTAAACAAAAATCAGAGTCCTAGCAATTAAGATATATATTCAATGTCAAAAATAGGCACTTGGGAATAGATCATATCTGATTCTCAAAGCATAATAGGAAGGGGATTTTTTTTTTATTTTTTTAATTTATTTTTTGTCAATGTTGTTATAGCAAGAGCCCCGGTAAACATGTATAAAAATATAAATATAAATAAAAGGAATGGAAGCATAGACAGGGTGAGAGAACTATTTGCCAGAAAGCCCAAAAGAAAATCGTTGTCTCAAAGAGTGCAAAAATTGTGGGATAAGCATAAACAAATTTGCTAGAATGGCTTCAAAAACTTTCTAGTCAATGCAATCGGCAGGTAACTTACCTCAAGACTGCACGTTTCTCCTCTACAAGCACTAGATGCCCTCCCCCCAAAACATCCCCTCCCCCGGCCCATAGCCTTCTCACCTATTCTCATGCAAAGAAAGAGAACGCTGAGAGAGACACGTGAACTGTAGACAAAAGGTGGATGCTTAAACAAGACACATGGCACTTGGAAGGACAGAGTTGGAGCAAGGTGGAGAGCATCGAGAGGAACATGTGTACTTCTTTATTGTCTAGTAAGTTTATTTATTATAGCAATATATATATGTATATTAATCTTGTTTATCATTTATCTAGGTAAAGAAGTAAATAATAATATATTTGTCCTTTATTTTCCTTTTATTCACTTCTTTAACCAAATAATTCAAAATTTATAAATAAACTGCATTTTAAATGGATGATTAATCCACTATATTAAATTTCAAAACAAACATTATTTATAATTGTACTTTTATATTTTTTTATTTACATATTCATGAAGTATTTTAAATTTATAAATAAACTTTAATAATAAGTGGATTATTAATCCATATTAAATTTAAAATACTCATTATTTATAATTGTAATTTACGATTTCATATTTAATAAGGAAATAATGTAATCTTTTAGATCATTATGCCCTTCAAATAAGCTTAATAATTAATTAATAAATTTAATAATTTAATTTAATAGTTTAATTAAACTAATGTTGCTATTACGAGCAATGAAATTCAAAACAATACCTGAATGACAAAAGGCAGCAAGATCTCACAAGTCACACATACACAACTTACTCATATGATGCAAATGACCAAAAGCGGAGGGGTACTACATCCTCCCCCCCTTAGCATCGACTTACTCCTGCAAGTCGCACGATAAAACAAAGAGTATGCAGTTATAATTACATTTTTATGTTTCATTATTAAATTATAGAAAATATTAGTGTGTGATAGTCCCCACAACCTGGAGGAAATATTTTAAATATAGCCATAACATTAAGCAATAGGATTTTCACTAACGATAATATTATATGTGGAAATATTTTTAATATTAGCAATATTGACAATTGTAGATAATAATAATAATTGAATTATGTTGTCAATGTTGTTACTTAATTGATCATAATGCCCTAACATGTTATATATGTTCAAAAGGGTAGTTTGGAATAGAAATGTAAGCAATCATAGGAAATATTAGATGGGTATAGGAGATTTTAGTAAGAATTGCGGTAATATTAAATAGAGCTATTTAGTATAACCAATAATAGATAATGGCAAAAGAAAAAAAATATAAAGCGAATAATAACAATACAGATATTAAGAAATTGTCAACAATAACAAGACCATGAGATATAAATTATGAATGTCATAGGTAAATTTTAGTAAACAAAATGTTAATTTTAGACACCAAGATTTATATGATCATTACACTAAGTTTAATATGTTAATTATTGAGAATAATGTAATGAAAAGAATTCTAGAAATCATAATTAAATGTTGAAATTACATAGATATTAATTTTGTTATGTCAGGTGTAAGTATAGTTGAGTAATTAAATGATAGGAGTATTAATTGATATCTATTACTTGGTGATTTCATTTACAAGTGGCTATTTATCAAATTGTAAACCCCTTGTGTATTTAGTATGTTTATAGATTACCAAAATTTGTATCTATAGAAACTAATTGATTATGATAATTATATGAAGTGGATTCTCTTATATTTATTGATCATTTTCTGAACTATTCTATAGTTATGAGAGTGATTAAAGCATATTAAGAAGTTAGATGACTTATTCAAAATGAACTTGATAACTTTTGTTTTTCCTCACCCAAAGGAATATTCTTATTCCTTCATTATTTGAAAAAGGGATATTTTCACTTGGCTTCTTAAGCAAGTTTTAACCTTCAACCCTTTGAACAAGTCACCTTTGACCTATGTGAATAGGTCAAAAGTGTGTTTGTTTGAGGCAAGTGT
>VDFB02209063.1:0-15864 GCA_007258455.2 Sequoia sempervirens | reverse complement strand
AAAAGAATTTAACCATTATAATTTCCAACATGAATAAATTGATTTAATTCCACACAATTAATTTAAAATAATCAATAAAATAAATCTAATCCAAGATTAGATTATTTTATTAATTAAATTAAGTTAATTAATAATTTAAGTAACATTTCTAACACTACAACTAGATTTATTTAATAAACAACCCAAATACAAAAGCCATTTATTTACTTTTTTTTCAAATTGAAATTAAATAAATCAAGGAGAGATGAACAATAAATAAGCAACTTAACCCGACTAAAACCCGACGACACATTATGACTAGGGTGATGACTTGGCATGGAAAACCTAGCTACTATCTCCCAATCAAATACCGTTGGCCAATGGACACGCTCAAACCTGTGAATCAGGTGGAGTCGATGTCCTGTACCTATCAACCTGGAAAACAAAGAGTACATCAAACATGCATATATATATATATATATCTCATAAGACACACCGTGAAGAGGAAATCTCAGAATCGTAGGGCGCTTACAAGGGAGTGATACAATCTCGTCCCCTTCACCAATACAGGCTTACTAACTGACGAGTCTAACATCAATAATATAATCATAAGCATAAAGCATCATTAATTAAATATCTGTTAGGCTAACTCAAAGCATACCATAATGATAACATCAAAGTAAAATACCATCACATCAAAATGTAACATTCGCATCGCTTAACAGTTTGCGATCAACAGTAAACTGGCACCATAGTCAAAGTATAACAAAACAAACATAACAAAGAAGAACAACACTATCCGACCGAAAAGAGCCAAAATGGAGGGGTGCTACAAAAATGCAAAATACTAGTGGTAAATGCAAATAATAATATGAGAAAATAGATAATAAGAGTGCAAAACAAAGAGTACTCAAAGGAGATGCAAAGATAACTAAAATGCAAAGAACGTGGATGATCTGAAGATGAGATAGGGAAAGGTATAAATAGATCTTCTCAAGGGTGGATCCAATATTAGAGTGAATGTGGGATAAAAGAGTAAAATGCAGAAATGCATGCAAAGTGGTAAATAAAGGAAATAAATAAATATATGAATGGATTTATGAATATGCAAATGGATTGTAATGAAATATGCAAATATATAAATGTATGGATATTTTAAAGATCATATGAATAAATAAATGAAAATGAATAAATTATTATACAAATAAATTTAGTGAAAATGATTATGCAAATGGAGTTTATGAATATGGATAAATGATTATGGATAAATAATATTTTAATGATTATAGATTTATAAATGATTTAATGAGATGGATAAATATTTATAAAATGGTTATGCATGAAATATGAATATGAGATGAATTATATATAGAATGGATAATGCTACTAATAATGGATCCACATATTGATAAAACTTTTAATATTATTAGAGAAAATTTGTATGTGTCTATATTTGTAAGTGAATCTTCATCTTCTGAGACCTATAGCAGCTAAACCATTAAGAGTTTGAAGATGATGTAAACTAGTGATTTGTAGAAATTTGTGTGTAGATTCTAAATATATATATTTTTTAATTTTCTAAAATAAATCATGAATCTTTTAACATCTCCTTTAATAACTATTTTTAAACGGAAAACAACATTTTTAGAAAGTAACATTTGTGTCACAACATAACTTTTTTTCTATAAAGGATAAAATTCTAATTTTTGAAATATAGATTCTGAACATCAATATCTAGGGAAAGGATCATTTTCCATAATTTTTCATTGCATATATATTTTTAATTTATTTTTGAAGTTGTTGTAATTATAATTTGGACATACATGTGTGTTGTACAACCTAACTTGTGTATATATTGAAATCCAGTTTTTATTTTTTTGGTGAATCAAGGACATCAATATCTATGGAAATGGTATTTTTTTGAATTTTTTTTACAATGGTTTACTATTTTTCCACCTCTACAAAATGAAGAACTTGATGTTTGAAGAAAAACCTATGTTCAGTAAAAAATGAAAATTAAATACATGAGAAAATAGAAACATATAAAAGTTATACTTGTTGGAAAGATTTTTTCAAGGGATACAATCTTGTAAAATATAATTTCTAAATGATGTTATTTAATCCCTCAAAAGGTAAAGAAAAAGTGCTTTTTTACCAACATTTTTATAGGTGTGAAGGAGACTCCATTGTTGGTATGATTTAATACTAGAGGGGTTCTATCCAATGGGGTTTGATATAAGGGGATCTTATCTATCCCTCAATAAAAAACCTTTAGAAGGAACCTATCAAGGCTTAAATCATTAGTTTTTCTAGAAAAAGTGATTTCAAGTAAAAATCAGCATGTCCCAAAAGTGAGACACACTATTTTGGTAGCACCCCATGGATTATAATGTATGAGATAATGAAGTAAAATTTTGAGTTCTTATTGAACTATATATTTCTTACTATCATGCTTATTATTTTCCCTATCCATAGCTTGTTAGAAAGCACCTATTTTTAGGCTTTTTATCCATAGCAATAAGGGTGATGAATCATTTACGATGATATGCTTTGAAAGTGAACATGTGTACAAAAATTATGGTAGCATAGAAGGCTGAACTATTTGAAAGATTCCCTCGAGAAATGTAGTCTCATGGTGATGGAATGCCATTACAAACAAATGTGTCATGGCATTTCCATCACCATGAAACTCCCATTATTTGAGACAATTTTTCAAGCAATTCGGCCCTGCTCTCTATGGTATTAACCCCAGGATAGGGTGGATGGGTATAGTTTGGTATTGGTTATGAGATGGAGGCGATCATGACATGAAGAGGGAGAGGTGGGGGGATCTAGGAAAATTCATCATCAACAATTCACGATGGAAAATTCACATATTAACAATTCAATGCCAACAATTCACCATCAAGAAAAATTCATCGACAAAAAATTCATTGCCAAATATTTTTTTAAATTTTATTTGGTGATGAATTTTCCTTTGAAAGTAATTTTTGTGGCAATGAGTGCTAGCGGTGGGGCCCTAAATGTGATAATTTTCAAATAGTAGTGTTGGCGATGAATTTTGTGTATGCGAAAGATGAGGGATATGAACAAGTGGAATAAAATAGAAGGCTCCATGGATTGGTAGAATTGAGTGAGGACCCGGGGACCTCGAAAATTTCAAGGGAATTTTGTCTAAAGTCTTGGTTTCTATTCTTAAGGAAATGATCCATTTGGAGAAATGCCTCAAAGAAATGTGGTCTCATGGTGATGGAATGGCATTCCATCACCATGAGACCAAACTTCTTCAAGGCATTTTTTCAAACTACTCATTGCCTTGTCTATGTTATTGCTTTCTATTCTGCTTTGATATATTTTTTTCAAGCATCCATATTTTGTTGGAAACCGCGAGGTCTTTTTTTGGGCTTTTAGCCATATAACAACAAGGAAGTTTGATAAAATGGTAGAAATGTATGGAAATGTGATATCATGGTAAAAGGTGGTGAGTTTCTTGAAAAAATGCCTCGAAGAAGTAATGCTCTCATGGTGATGGAATGACATTTCATCCACCATGAACCTAAATGGGGCACTCAAAACTACTCATTAGCTTTGTCTATGCTATTGCTTACTATTATTCTTTGATAGATTTTTCCAAGCATCTAGATTTTGTTGGAAAACACCTTTTTTGGGCTTTTTTTAGCCATAGCAGCAAGGAAGTGAACTATTTGATAAAATGCTTTGGTAGACATGTATGGAAAATTTGGTATAGAAAGTGTTGAGCTATTTGAAAAATGCTTGAAAGGAAATGTGGTCTCATGGTGATGGAATGACATTCCATCACCTTGAGATTCCCATTTCAACCTCAAGGAAGTTTTTCAAACTACTCAGCTGCCTTTTTCTATGTTGTGCTTACTATTATTATTATGCTTTGATAGATTTTTTTTCCAAGCATCCATGTTACTACATTTATGGAAAGCACCTTTTTTTTAATCATTTAGCTATAAGCGACAAAGAAGTGGTGTTTGATAAAGGAAATGCTTTGGTAGACATGTATAGAAAATGTGGTATTGGCATAGAAAGGCCATTGAGCTATTTGAGAAAATTCCTCGAAGAAATGTAGTTTCATGGTGATGGAGTTTCATTCCATCACATGAGACTACACGACTAACCGAACACTTCAAACAACTCACCACCTTTTTCTATGCTCACTACTATATGCTTTGATAGATCTTTTCCAATCCATGGTTTGTTCAAATCATATATTTTAGGATTTTTAGCCATAGCAACAAGGAAGTGAATTGGTTGATAAAATGCTTTGGTAGACATGTATGGAAAATGTGGTAGCATACAAAAGGCAGCGAGCTATTCATCACCATGAGACCGCATTTCTTTGAGGCATTTTTTCAAACAACTCATTGTGTTGTCTATGCTATTGCTTACTATTATTCTTTCATATATTTTTTCCAAGCATCCATAGCATAGACAAGGTAGTGAGTTGTTTGAAAAAATGCCTCAATAAAAAGTGGTCTCATGGAATGCCATGACAAACAAATGTAGTTGGTAGTTGCTCCTAGTTATTAATTATGCTATATGAAGTAATTGCATCACTACTTCTTTGACTTTATAAACAACTGTATTGTAATTGAAATTTTGTCATCTATCAACATCTAGTTATTAGTTATGCAATGTGAAGTAATTCCTTGAGTTTTAAAGATGTGCAATGCAATGTAATCAACAATATGAATATAAGCTTCACAAATCTATTAAGTACAATTGATTAGTTAAACTCTTTATTCAATTACTTGCATGAAGGTTTGTCCAAATCCACTAGCATTGGGAGGTGTTCCCATGAAACCTCCAATATTAGCCTATTCAACATCCAAAATCAGATATTAGAATACCATTCATATAAAAAATTTATTCACATGTAATATTTATAATTTCTTGCTAATTACATACCTCAGCGATAGATGTAGTGGAGTAATAAATAGGTGGAGGGCTGGTGTATCGAGTATCAACACTATGACCCTAAAATTTTATTACAATCATTAAACTAAATTAGTTAATATTTCTTAAGTTCAAAAATGAAATTTAATAGATTAAATTCAATGAACACTCTAACATTTACAGGTGAGTATCTATGTCAAAATCCTAATTTAAAATTTATATTTCCATCACCATCCCTACAGCTACAGATGTGTCCTATGCACTATCCTCCTAAGTGTCTATGGGGTCATATGTAAAAGCTGACCTACAAAATTGAAAAAAATGGGGTGGAATCCTACCCCTCGAAGTATCCCATGGATGACACTGAACTACAGGACCATCATGCTTGATGGTACTCTAGATCAAATAGTTGATAGACTGCAAAGTGTCCACCTCGACACTCTCCTTCACAATGGAAGGGATAATGACGTGCTCACGAGCCGACCTAGCAAGAGCTCATCTCCCTTGTCACTGAGGATCTTGTCATGCACCAAGTTTATCCTATGTTGACCCTCCACCTCTCCCCTGAAAGTCCCTCATATCAAAATAATTGAGGATTTTGTTGAGGATGAACTTATAATAGAGTTTCCTCAAGAAATATTGGGGGACTTCACAATTGTTTCATGGTGGATAGTCAAAAACAATGTACCACCTATCCCAAAAGTTGTTCCCAATCCCTTGGTGGTGGCACCAATGGATAGGAAACCTCTTGGCATTAAGGTCAATATTTTGATTTCTATGCAGGTCAGTGAATAGTGAGCACAAATCATATTTTGTATTTTTTTCATCTTTTACTTGTTTATATGATAATTTATCTACATAAACATCCCTTCATGCCTGCCTCTTATCTGCCCAACCACCTAATTGTTTGTTGATTGCATCTACATGTTTTAACATGTCTTGAAGTGAACTTTCAAGTGTTCTTCTTTCAATGGTTGAACTTACAGGATCGTTCAACCTCGTGATTAACTCATTTTTTTTTGTTGTTTTCAATTACCCCCATTAAATTTTGCTGAGTTCCAGGAGGATGTTGCGGAATTGGTGGAGGAGTTTGTGGTTGTGGTTATTGAGGAATTTTTTCATGTGCTTGTTGCTATGGTTGTTGAGGATTTTGAGGAGGGTTTTTAGGTTCATTAATATTTCCTACAAATTAAACAAATGAATATAAAAAACAACCTGAAATAACCTATTTACCAATAAATTCACAAAAAAAAAACTATCCTTACTTGTTTGACCTCCCTGTCAATGTGGCAGCATCTTGTCAACGAAATTGCAACAAATCGATGAATAAATGGAAAATTCACCTCCTTCCAAAATATGAGTGTACAAATGCAAGGTTTCTTGGCCACAAATAGCAAAAAACACAGTGAAAATGAAAATGATGTCATTTTCTTTTTTTTGGTTTTAATAACCTATAACGTGCTCATGTTATAATGTGAGCATGTTATAGGATCAATGTGGCCAAGCCTTTGGCTCGGTCACACCAAGACATAATGTGAGCGTGTTATAATACACTTGTGTTATAGCCTATCAAATTATTTTTCAAATTTTGGCCATAATTTGGCCCCCCATCTTTTTGCATCCACCCCTATGTGATTTCCTCATTCAATATTCATGACCTACTAATGAAATATTATGACATGGTTAACTTTTTGTAATGAAAGGTTAATAGGTTGATAAATTGAACCATGAATATCATCATACATGCGATGTAATTATTTTGACTCTTGAGTAAGTTTTCATTTGATTTGTATATGACCCATTTCTATTATTCTAAAAACCCCTACCCATTATAATATATGATTGGTTTGAAAAAATAAATAATCAACTTTCATGCTTGATGAATAAGGCTATGATAATTTAAAATTACTAACCTTTAAACCCACAAACATCACATCCCTCCTTAGGGTTGGCATAAGCCTTAGGTTGAAATGCCTAGTTTTAGTTGATAGGATCTTACCAATAGACAACAAACTTGAATAAAATATTCTAGCCATGTAGTTTTGAATCTATTAATATGATTCCTTCACACTACCCATGTTTCTAAAAATTTAAATCATATTCATATAGCTTTCTCATGGAGACAAACCCAACTAGTTTTACTCCCATTTAATTCATTAAAAGATAAAGTCTTAAATAATTAACACATTGACTACCTTGTTTGATTTACTAATTTATGTACTAAATCAAATTAATAAATTAAAATAAATGAAATTCACTTCTAGTTATTTTTAATTAAATTATATTGGTTGTTAATAAATTACAATACATGATGATCCATGTATTGGTAGATAATCGTTCCCCCATTTCTTTGGTGCTTGACCAATATCATAAAATATTTTATTAGAAAAGAAATACTTCCTTTTAGATTATTTTATCTTTTCAATAAAATAATTAACATAAGCTTGCCCTCTTGGCTAAAAAAACCTCATATCATTAACCTACTTACATCATAGTCCACTTTAAACACCTTACTAAAATTTGGTAGTGTCGAAACTAGTTGAATTATCATGTTTTCTTTCAAATTTGGAAAAAATAAACACTTTAAGGAGTTTTTTCCTTCTTCACATAGAATAGGTCCATGATACCAATGGATATAAATACTTCACTAAATCCTTTCATACACCTTCATTAATGAAAACTTTTAATCTTTATAGCCTCATCAAGTCACTAGTTTGAACTTCATATGCAAATTTTTGTGCTAAAAATGATCAAATAATTCATCCTTATACTAATGATCATTATAGTAATAATTTGGTACACACCCACTACCATAAAGAAGGTTGAACTCCATTTCATTCCCAATACTATACCATTCCCATAAATATTTTCACTATAGATTTAACTCAATACAAGATATAAGATTATCATAGTTGATGACCTTGGATTCAAAGGGTGAAATATATCCCATATACACTCTTTGATGAGTTTTTTTTTGTTCACTTAGTATAGGTCCATGATAGTATAAGATATCAATATTTCATCAAATCCTCTCATGTACCTTCTTTAAGGAAATTTTCAAAGTTTCCTATCCTTATCAAGTCACTAATTCAAGATCTTCATGTGCAAATTGTTTTGATAAACATGATGAAATTCGTCATCCTTATATATGGTACTAATTTTGTGCACACTAACCATTCTAAATCCTAAACCATTCCTCCAAATATTTTCATCATATACATGTATACTAGTTATAACATTATCATAGGAAGACCTTGGGTTCAAGGGATGAAATCTATCCCACTTACACTCTTTGAGGAGGTTTTATATTCTTCAATTAAGAAGGTCCATGATACTTGTGAAGTGAGGGAAATTTCGGAGAGGGTCGATTACGCTTGAATCATGATGAATCGACGCATGAATTTTCCAAACATACTTGCATCTACAAACAAGATCATTCAAAATGGAAACCTAAACTAGGCATTTAATTGAAAACAAAAGCCTACAAACTACACAAAAATAGTTAAATTCCTAATCTAGCCCATCTGAAACTTATCTTATTTTGGAATTGGTGTTGTGTTGATGTGAAACAATGACCCTTTCCCAATCCCATGATTAGTGAGCCTATTTCAGTCAATTGTATGGAAGAGAATCGATGAAACCATTGTGATTGATGTATGAAAACCTAGTTTATGCTTAAATGAACATTATGCAAGCTAAGTTACCATGATTTTATGCTAAAAATGCACTGATTATGCTATTTCTAAGCTAATCTATGCTAAAAATGTGCTAAAAGATGAAAACGCTAATTCATAAACAAACTAAGATGGATGCATGGAAGCCATTAATGGATGCTCTATGTTATTGTGCAATTAAAACTAATTAAAATACGTTTGCAAGTGAATTCAACATAATATGTTTGCAATTGAAAGATGGATGTATGAGTTTCAACAACATAAGTTTCCTTTGACAGGTGGATCTATGAGTTTCAACAACATAAGTTTTCTTTGAAAAATGGATCCATTTTCCTCCAAATAGTGACCTATTTATAGCAGAGCAAATGAGGAATGAAGGGTTGAGATCAAAAAGCTTAATCAATGGTTCAAGATGAAGGTGATGAGAGGCATGGATCATGGATTTAGACTTCTTATGAAATATAGACTCATCAAGGAAGTCAGCTACCAAAGGATGATCACCTTGTATAGGTGCATCTGCAAGTTGATCCACTATTACTTATCCTTTTATGGCCTTTCGTTCCACGTAATATATGTCATACTCACTCAAAATCATAACCCATTTTTCCAATCGACATGTCAATGCTACTCAACTTAGGAGATACTTCAAGGGATCAATATTTGCTACTAGTTGTGTCTTGTGATTTAGCATGTAATGTCTTAACTGGTGGTCAGCAGAGCACCCAAGCAGACATAGGTTGTCTAGGACAACTAGGAAATAAAACTTAGTTCATTTGGATGTAAGCCTCAATGGAATTTTTGATTAGGTGTTGATCTTTTGATGAAGGTCATGTTGACCAATGGATAGGCCTAAGGTTTTTGCTCAAATAAGGTTTTGACCTTTTAGGCCTTTTAGGAGTTTCTTTTCAATTTTTGCAAATAATGCTCAATTGGAGTTACAAGCGACCAAGGAGAGCCCATAACTGAATTGGAGGCCCTATTTATGGAATTCCTTGGCATTAGTGTAGGGTTGGAAGCATTTGTATTGCTTTTAAGTTTTGTGCATTCAAGGAAAAACAGTGTGGTTGTGTGCTAATTTTCTGATTTTTACTTGAAGTGCTGCTTTAATGGATTGAACAGGGCACTATAGTTAGTGTAGGATGTAGTGTAATTAATCTTCAAGCTTTTTGTGGCATTTAGATAGGTTTCTAATTCGTTTTCAGCCTTATTTGTAAATAATTTTGTTTCTTCACTGTTACTGGTCTGAACCAGGCAGTTTTGTGTAAATGGAGTGTTAGTTCACTTTCCCACCATACAAATTGTACAGCCCTTTGGGAATAGTGACTAGACTCCATGGTTGTAAATATTGTAGGGTTTATGTTCTTTGAAAGCACAAGAGCTGTTGGAAAAGTCTTTCCCTAGGCGATCCAGGGAAGAGTCCGGCTAGGGAAGACCTCAGTGTAGAGCACTTAAATTGTAGGGGTGCCAACTTTTTGACAAATCACTACTTGGAGAAGATAGATAAGTGTCTTTCCAAGACATAGCATGAAGGAGAAAGCTCCATCAGTCCATATGGTTTGAAGAAAATTAGACAGTTTGCTGTGAGGTCAAGTAAGGGTTTGTTTAGACCTAATTTTGTCAAATTGTGGGTCAAGCATTTGTACGGACAACTGAGACCCAAGACCCCAAAAATCTTTGAGAGGTGGGCAGATGAACTAGGTATCCCAAGAAAAGATTGGGTGTTCTTTGGAAAGATTTGGAGAACTAACCCGACTTCTCAAAGGAGACCTAATTGGGGCTCCTAGGGCTAGTAGCCTTTTTAGGCCTAATTAAGGGTTTGGTGGAAGCGACTTTGAAATGGAGCTAGGTGGACCCTCAAGAACCTAAGTAGGATGGATTGAAGTAATTAGAAACACCTCCACACCCCTGCAAGATCAAATTCAAGATAGAGGAGGATTGTAGCCTTTAGAGTGGATTAAGGGCTAAGGTTAGAGTTGCAAGTTTGCACCAAGTCTAGACTTGGTAGGTGAAATTATGTTGGTAGTTGAGGTCGGCAAGCAAGACCAGGGGATCCTAAGTAAGAAAAGGTCCTATAGGTTGTAGTGGTGGAGTGAGACACCTTAGAGGTCTTCCAAGAAAGACCTAGAGCAATTTAATTTAGGCGATTTAATTCATCCCTAAAATTCTCCTTAACGGATTTCTCTCAAGGGATAAGAAATGAAAAAGATTGAAGGAGACAATATATGTTAGATTGAGTCTAGTGGTCTCTAATTCCATGGTGACAAATGCGCACTGGGCCAAGAAGGTCAAGGAAAGAATAGCCCAACTTGGAGCTAAGCAATCAAGAATGCAAGAAGGAAGGGTACCAAGAAAGAAGAGGGCCAGGAAGACGAAATCCCTGAACCTAGCCCCTGCTGTAAGAAGAGCCTTTCTTGAAGGTGACATGATTTGAGGAAAGCACTTGGAAGGCATACCACTATTTAGTGGGAAATGGAAGCCGATCTAGTCATGGATTGGATAGAGGGAATGGAAAACCATTTTGAATGTGATGGAGTCACTGAAGCACAAAAGGTGAAGGTGGAAAAGTCAAGATTAAGAGGTTCTTCCTTGACATGGTGGAAGTTCATTCAGACAAAGAGGGAAAAGGAAGGCAAGAAGCCTATTTCTACTTGGAAGGGAATGGTTGCCAAAGTGAGAGAAGCATACATGCCAGATGATTATGAGATTCAATTGCATAAGAAAAGATAGAGCTTGAGACAAAGAGACCAAGATGTGAATTCTTATACTGAGGAGTTTCAAAAACTTTGTATGAGGTCTAATGTTATAGAGGATGAAAGTATTAAGGTGGCAAGATACCTTAACGGTTTGAAGTGGAACATTCAAGAGGAGATGACTATTCTAAGTCCCAAAAGTAAATTCACCCTATCAATTGGATATAAACATCAAGAGGGAGTAAGAGGAAACAAGACCAGACTTCTAAGAGAGTGAGGAAAAGGCGTGAGATCAAAGAGGAGATAGAGGTGGATACCAAAGTAGAGGGACTGAACAAAGAAATCAAGGAGATTCTAAACTCACAGAGCATGGAAGTGAAACAACTTCTAGAGGAGGTTATGGAAGAGGTAGAGGATCTCAAGGAGGTTCAAATAGAGGAAGAGGAGCAGGCAGAAGTAACCCATACTTTTCTAGTATGAAGTGTTATAACTATGGTCAAGTAGGACATCCAGCTTATAGGTGCCCAGAGAAAGCATCTTCATCAAATACAAAAAAGAGAATAGCATATGCTCAAGAAGACACTATGAGTGTCAAGTCACCAGAGGTTAGTCACATTGAGTCAAAAATGGGGGAGAACTTGATGTTTAGTAGGGTTCTAATTAGACAACCAGTTAAAGAAGAGCCAAAGCAAAGGAGAGCCTTATTCAGGCAAGATGCAAAAAATTACTGGAAAAAGCAAAAAAAGGTTATAGAAAGTGGATTTAGGGCCCATCGAGCAACATTATCTCCTAGGGAGGATGAGGAAGTTAAAGTTGGAGAAAGTACCCCACACTAATCCTTACAAGGTGACATGGTTGAACAAAGGGCAGAGTGTTCTTGTAAATGAGTAGACAATGGTGGAGTTCTCCATTAGAGGGTACAAGGACAAGTTGATTTGTGATGTGTTACCCATGGATGCATGCCATCTTCTATTGGGTAGACCATGGCAGTATGACAGAGGAGCCATCTATGATGGAAAGGAGAACACTATCTCATTCAAGAAGGATGGAAAGACATTCAAACTATAGTCACTGCCAAATGAAGAAGAAGGACAGTCAAAGACCCCTAGTGTCTTGTTAAGTAGTGGCAAGGAGTTTATCAACACTCTACAACAAGGAGGGGAAGGATATGTGGTCATGGTGCAACCCAAGGAGGAAGATAAGACTACTTAGAAAACAATCATACCAGGAGAAGTCTAGAAGTTGCTTGAGAAGTTCAAGGACATAGTTAGTGATGGAACACCAACAACCTTACCTCCAAAAAGAGCCATCAGTCATCAGATTGACTTCATACCAGGGGTTTCATTGCCAAACAAAGAAGCTTACAAGCTTACACCAGATCATAACCTAGAAGTAGCTAGACAAGTGCAGGAGTTATTAGACCAAGGACTAATTAGGAAGAGTATCAGTCTATGTGCAGTACCAGTGGTATTAGCAACCAAGAAAGGTGGTAAGTGGAGGATATGCACTGATTCTAGGGCTATCAATAGGATTAAAATCAGATATAGGTTTCCTATTCCTAGGATAGAGGATTTGATGGACTGTCTTGGAGGAGCACAATATTTTACCAAGTTGGATCTCAAGAATGAATACCACCAGATTAGAATCAAAGAGGGGGATGAATGGAAGATAGCTTTTAAGACAACTGATGGGTTATATGAGTGGAGAGTTATGCCATTTGGCCTCTCAAATGCCCCTAGCACATTCATGAGGCTCATGAATGAAGTGCTTAAGGATTTCACAGGGTTATTTGTGGTGGTATATCTAGATGATATACTCATCTTTAGCAAGACAACAAAAGAACATCTAAAGCATGTGGAGTTGGTTCTTAAAAGATTGTAGGAGGAGAGGTTAGCCATCAACCTAGAAAAGTGTGAGTTCTTCAAACAAGAGCTTGTGTATTTAGGGTTTGTAGTATCCCAAGGATCATTGAAAATGGACCCAAGCAAGGTGGAAGCTATCCTAAATTGGCCTACACCAACCACTGGGACAGAGGTAAGGAGTTTTCATGGGTTAGCTCAGTTTTATAGGAAGTTTATAAGGAATTTTAGTGGCATATGTGCACCAGTACTTGATACAATCAAAGGTGGCCTAAAAACTAAGTTCAAATGGACTCTTGAAGCTGAGAAAGGTTTTGAGAAACTGAAACAAGAAGTAGCAACTCAACCCATCCTTTTATTACCTAGTTTTGATAAGTTATTCACTATGGAATGTGATGCCAGTGGAATTGCAGTAGGAGTGAGCACCAAGCCAAGGAGGGTAGGCGATAGCTTTAGTAGCCTAATGAAGATAAATAAAAGTATTGCATTTAAGTGACTTGAACTATATGCTCTAGTATAGTCACTTAGAAAGTGGAGGCATTATCTCCTACCTAAAGAGTTTGTAGTGTTTACTGATAACCAGGCACTTAGCTACATCAACACACAAGAGAAGTTGAGCAATAGACATTTGAAATGGATGGAATACCTCCAAGCTTTCACATTTACTATCAAACACAAGAAGGGACAGTTGAACAAGGTGGCAGATGCACTAAGTAGGAGGTTGCTGACAGTGCAAGAGATACAAATAAAGAGCATTGGGATAGAGAGTTTCAAGGATCTCTATGGAGAAGATGAAGACTTCTCGGAGGCATATAAGGTATGTTCTAATTTTGAGAATCACTTTCATAGTCAATTTTCGTAGCATACATTGCAGTGGACTTTATTCAAAGGAAATCGCTTATGTGTTCCTAAAGGTTCAACGAGAGAATCTTATCTAGGAGAAGAACAATGGTAGTCTTAGCTGGGTCATTTGGTATCAACAAATAATGGAACTAGTGTGAGGTTATATTACCGCCCAAGCTGCTATGTATGCCGGTTACAGGAGCAATGTGTAGCTGAAGTGGTTAAGGGGAGCTAGTAATGCAGGTTTATATCAACCTCTACCCATTCCCAATAGGCCATGGGAATGTATTAGCATGGACTTTGTGGTAGGACTCCCTAAACTAAGACAGGGTTTGATAGTGTCTATGTGGTGGTAGATAGGTTTAGTAAAATGAGTCATTTTGTTCCTTGCAAGACCACCCATGATGCTAGCTATATTGCTCATCTTTTCTTCAAAGAGATTGTGAGGATCCATGGGTTGCCATTGAGCATTGTCTCAGACAGGGATGTGAAGTTCATGAGTCATTTTTGGAAGACTATGGAGCAGATTAGGTACTAACTTGTCTTTTGGATCAGCCTACCATCCTCAGACAGATGGACAAACTGAGGTGATCAATAGAGTGTTAGGTAACCTTCTAAGGTGCCTCACCAAGGAGTATGGACAGACATGGGACATGGTCATATCACAAGTTGAATATGCTTACAATGATAGTGTGAATTGAACCATAGGAAAAAGTCCTTTTGAAATAGTGTATGGAATGCACCCAAGAGGTGTGTGTGAACTTAGAGATCTAGGAGCTATGGAGCATAGGAGTGGCCATGCTTAGGATTTCTCTCAGACCATGAAGGATATTTAGGAGCAAGTGAAGAAGAAAATTACAGAGGCTACTCACAAACTGAAAGCTAAGGTGGATATGTCTAGGAAAGATCTACAATTTGTAGTAGGAGACTATGTCATGGTCCATCTAAACAAATCTAGGTTGCAGAAAGGAACATCAACCAAGTTGTAGATGAAGAGAGTGGGACCATGTAAGGTGTTAGCCAAGTATGGAAAGAATGCTTACAAGGTGGAGCTACCTGCAAACTTAGGCATTTCACCAGTGTTTAATGTCGCTGATTTGATCAGGTATAAAGGACCAGTCACTAATTTGGATTAGAAAGGTGTGGATGTCTTGAAGGATGTGAGTAACATAGCCTTACCTCCTAAAGACAAGCTGCAAGTAGAGAGGATCTTAGAATCAAGGGTGAAGAAGTCTACCCGGCATAAGGTATACATGGAACATCTCATCAAATGGAAGGACAAACCAGAATCTGAGGCTACATGGGTGGATGAAGCTCAGTTCAAGAAGCAGGGTATTGATTCATCTCTGATCTCTCCCCACAATCCTTAGTGTTTGGCTGAGGGGGAGAATGGTGCAGGAGCACCCAAAGGGTTATCATAGGTTGTCTAGGACAGTCTTGTCTAGGACAACTAGGCAATAAAACTTTGTTTATTTGGATGTAAGCCTTAATGGCATTTTTGATTAGGTGTTGATCATCTGATGAAGGTCATGTTGACCAATGGATAGGCCTAAGGCTTTTGCCAAGTAAGGTTTTGACCTTTTAGGGTCTTTTAGGAAGTTTCTTTTCAATTTTTGCAAATAATGCTCAATTGGAGCTACAAGCAGCAAAGGAGAGCCCATGAGTGAGATAACTGATTTAGGTGACCCTATTTATGGAATGCCTCGGCATTGGAGCATGGTTGGAAGCATTTGTATTGTTTGAAGTTTTGTGAATTCAAGGAAAACAGTTGTGTTTTGTGCTAATTTTCTGATTTTTGCTTCAAGTGTTGTTTTAATGGATTGAACAAGGCACTGTAGTTAGTGTAGGATGTAGTGTAATTAACCTTCAAGCTTTGTGTGGCATTTAGATAGG
>VDFB02209060.1:0-12866 GCA_007258455.2 Sequoia sempervirens | reverse complement strand
CAAAAAAATCCAAATCATTTCCTTCATTCCTTATATTATAGCACTCTTTAACAATATTCTAACACCATTTCCCATACTTAGGAGGATTCATGTTACTTTTATCTAAATATGGTATTTGTCTTTGATATCTTGGCATGAAGGAGAGAACTACCTAGATTTATTGCAATGAAGGAAAACTTGTGAGGACTTTTAATAGACTCTTTGCTCCCATACACCAAATTCAATAGTATCTTATTAGTGTCAACACTCAAAAAATATAGTTGAAACTAAATATTTCATAATTTTTTTGACCTTGTTAATAGATAGAAATTCACAAAGAGAATTATAAATACTACGTGTTCCTTGTTCATCCTAGTAAATTGTAAAGGAATCCCTACGAACTTGACCCAAATAGAGACCTTATTAAAATTTTCCTTAGAAATATCAAAACTAGTATACCATCTTTTCAAAGAAATATTGAACTTACTAAGGAAAAGATGACCTCCCTACAAAATTCTTATGCTTTCCTCAAGAGATTGAAAAGAGAATAAGAAAAATATATTTGTCATGGTAGTTATCCAAATTAGCTAATAACTTGTCATACTTTAAGAATCAACCTTCAAAAAACATCAATTTTTGGATGAAATCCTAGGAATCTCCCAATAAGGGCATTCACCATGTAGAAAGAAGCTCTATATATACCAACATTAAGGAGCCTCATAATGGCACAAGATTTATCCAAGGAAGAGGGATCTTTAGCCAAGAAAAGGTTAGAAGCATTAAAGGATGGGTCAAAAGAGGAATCACCCACCATTAACCCAATAGAATAAGCCTTAGTCTACAAAAATCAGAAAACCTCAAAATACATAGCTCCATAGCCAACTCATGGGGAAAATGATATGTTTTTTTAGATCAATTTTTTTTAAAACCTAGGTAAAAGGGGGACCCAACAAAAAGTCTCGAGAGTGTAAATCCCAAGTGAAGAGGGCATGTTAATAGAGGATTTAAAATCCTCTCAAGAACATCCTTCTAGTTTCCTGTATCATGAAATATCAAGAACCTTTGTCCCTATCATAGCCTTAATAAGGCTCTCAAACACATTTATTTCATCCCCAACAACCATCTAATCATAACCATTGTAAGTCCTTGAATCTATCTCCTTTTTGTCATCATGGTTGATGCAAACTTTATAACAAAACCTTTTACCACTACTAGAATTATTTTATTGTTCCCAATTTTTATCTCAAACTATAAATTCTTGTTAATTAATGCAAATGAATTTTCCTTTCCAATCATGTGGTTGCTACATCTGTTATCCAAGTATCATTTTAGCACCGCCCTATTCACCAATTTTTCACATGATGAATGTTCTTGATAGATCATTCACTTGTATAGTGACCATCCTTATGGTAATAATAATATTGTACACTTCTTTTTTCATACCTCTAGTTTTAGTTGTACTACTATTTTTCTTGACTATAGAGCTAGGTTGTGAGCTACTTGCTCCTTCTTGATTGTTTATTCTTTTAGAACTATCTTCTCTAGAGACGCGCCTTACAAAGTTTCTTCTACTTCTACCTTTAGAGTTCCTTTGGGATTTATTTCTTCTTCTTCCCTTGCCTCTTATATTGGTTAAGTTTTGAATACTTTCTCTTAAGAAGAAGGTGTAAGCCTATTCAAGTGTTGCTAATAGGTCTATAGAGAACCCATCAAGTCATCTACTATCATATTTGAGAGGTCTTTGGCCTCTTCTATGACAATGACTATTGCATAAAATTTTGAGGGAAAAATCCTAAGGAGTTTTTCAACAATCCTTTACTCTTACATAGTTTAGCCATTTATCCTCAACTAATTTGTCAAACTAGAAATTCTTGTATGGAAGTCTAAAATTAACTCCCCATCCTTCATTTTAAGAGTTTAAAAATCTCTCCTAATTATTTAAAGTTTAACTCTAGCCTCACATTTTTTAAACCATTACCTACAAGCTCCCACAGATCATTTGTAACCATTATAGTTTTTAACTTGTTTGTCTAAACATCATAGTTCTATCCATAAAAAATATCATGGTTGTTTCTAGCTCTTTCTATCACCTCTAGCCATAGCTAAAACTCAAATAAAGCACTAAACCTAGAAATAATACACAATACATTCTAAAACTTAGAGCTATGTTAGCAATTTATGGAATAAAACAAAACTACACAACAATGGAGATCAAAGGAGAAAGAACAACACTCATAAAAGAAAAAAGAGAGAATATTTTCTATTTTTCTCAAAAGTATTTTCTTAACTAATTATAAAGAACATTTACATGTATAATTGTAGCTACTATGTGCATCTCTATTGTTGTTGTTGTAACACTACTTCCTCTTCTCTATTATAATCTTCCTTAGGCCCTCTGCTACAATATCAATTTTCTATTTTTTCATTCTTCAACTCATGGATGCTCCAACCATTCACTTCTATTTTATTTTCTCATAGCTAGCTATTTTTTCAAAATGTTTTTGGGCATGATGGATCTTATTCATGATTAGTTTGTTAGCCATTCTAAAAATTGGTTTACCTTGTCCAACTGCAAAATGAAAGGAGACAAAAAATTGAGTAGGTTGGACATATTTTATGTAGCTCTTATTTTCCACTAGTTCATGATTCATTGGGTTTGTGTGTCCAGGTAGACTACTCTACTACTCTTTTAGATCATTATCCCATCATCAACACTTGTTTATCTCAAAATTCAAACAAAGACAATTCTCTCCCTTTCGAATTAAATGTTTCCCATTTAAAGAACAATGTTTGTTTGGATGCCCTTGAGGGGATTTGGAATTCCTTAAACCCAAACTTGATGAAGAAGGTACTTGAATCGATTGGTGGTGTATTGTGATCACTCAATGCACTAATTTCTTCAAATATGGAAATCAAAAGCCAATTCAGATTAAAGTACATAAAATAGGTTTAGGGAACAAAAATAAGTTGAATATTTTTTATAATTAAGGGTTACAATTTTTAGTAATAAATATCATTTAAGGAGAAGTTATTATGTATATGGGTTCTTACTTCCCTTATGATATAATTGTATAATTCCTCTTGATATAACTAGAAGAAAGGACCTTGATAAGATATATATGATAAGTAATATATAACCATATCATAAGATAAATTATTAAAAAATAAAACCAAACATCTCTCATCCTAATAAACCATGAACATTTAAAAAATAATTTATTAAAAAATATAAATAAATCTAAATTTTATAATTAAAAAAGGAAAAGAAACCATCTCAAATTCAAACTTTATCAAATAAATTTAAGTAATAAAAATAATTGAAGAATATAATTTTCATTGTGCCAAATGAAAAATGGAAAATAGTTTTTGTATTAAATGAAGCTGAAGTTACTATAGACACGACAAATATACAGATTGATATCGCACATTCAATCCTGATCTACTAACATCATTTCATCCTAAATTATCCCTTTGCCTAACCATTTAATTGAATAGCCTTATTTGATTAAAGTCATCATAATTCCCCTTTTAATTAAATATATCCCTCGATTTAATTAAATATATCCCTCGATTTAATTAAATCATTGTCTCTCTGTAATTAGCTAGGTCATTTCATCTTCATATATTTGTTTAATTAAATACTCCATATTATTTAATTAAATTTCTAAAGTTTATCTAATTAAATTAAATAAATCAAATATTTATCTAATTTAATCTAACATCACCCCTTTGGTTAAATAAATCAAAAATATTTATTTAACTAAGTCTAAATCATTATCTTCTCATTTTGAGTTATTTAAATCCTAAAATCTAAGTCAAAATGGCCAAATCAACCAACATCATTTAAATTAATCAAATCATGATTAATGCTAATCCTAATCACTCAAATCCTCTAGTTTTTGCAATTTGCACATGAAAATCAATTTAATTGATTTATAAATCATCTATTTTCATTCAAAAAAGACATCCAAGTGGGAATATTCTTCAAATTTGAAATCTCCCCCCAAATAAACATGTACATCCAACAAAACATTTAAAAGCTCTTACATGTCCTTGTACAATGAGCCAATTGGCATTTAACTCCTCTTTCATTCCCCTTAAACATGTCACTTTTTCAAATTCAAATTTCAAACTTGCACATTAATCAAAATTTGCTCAACCTTCATCCTCTCACATGTTGACAAGTGGCATCATGTCATTGGCTTATCTTTTATCCCACATTCATCCTATCTTTCAATCTTCAACTCTTTCTTTCTATAAATAGAGATTTCATCCTTCATTTCTATCATACACAATTCATGCAAAGTTATTATACTCAAATCCATAGCAACTTATCAATTTCATCCAAGCATAGTTAGGCTTTTTGCAGATTTTCAACATTGAGCTCCATTGAAGTCATCACCACAAGCATTCCCTCAAGAGATTGAGTTTGCATTATTTTAGAATAGGATTTGATATTTTTGCTTCAAATTTGTTGTGTTCTTAATTTCATTCCTCTTTTTTTGCATTCAAATGAATTTCTTGAGGAATCATGTTTCTAACCATGCACTTGATCTAATATATTGATTGTTTGTTGTTTGTTTATGCGGTTTGAAAATGTGGTTCCTGGAGTTACATAAAGAATAAAGAAATAAGAATAGGTATAAAGAAGGATAGGTATAAAGAGGCACTAGCTATCCGACCTCGGGGAATGGGTGAAATCATGTTCCACCCAGTTACATAAAGAATAAAGAAATAAAGAATAGGTATAAAAGAGGCACTAGCTATCCATTAGGAATGCCAGTATGGATGCTTCCCATCGTAACCTTTGCATGCACTTGACATGGATGCGTAGGCATGGATACTTCCCATCTCAGTAAGCTTTGCAGTGATGAAGTCATACAACGTAGTAGTTGTGACTTTTGTAAGACAATTCTGCCTTTGCATTATCATAAATTATAGCCTTTTTTATTTTTATCATACATTTTCATGATAACTATTTTTTTTTTTATTTTTTTATCATACATGTTTTCAGATTAAAGATTAAAACAAGTAATTTTTAAAAGAAAATATAAAGGAGAATGGAACTTTTTCAAAGTTTTTTAACGAATTAAAATATATTTGATTTGTTATTGATAAATAAATTTTATATAAAGATATTATATTATATAAATATATTATATATAAAAATAAATTATATATTAAAGTATATTATATAGTATTTTAACTTATTAAAATAAATTTGATTTTTTACTTTAAATAATATATTTATATTTATATAAACATGTTATATAAAATTTTATATTATGTTATACAATATAATATAATATTATGTTAGGTTGTGTGTTATATATGTATTATATTTTTATACTAACATTTATTAAATAAATGTACACACAATATTAAAATCCTCTAAAAATTGTTTCTATTAATTTAATTTAAATATTGATATTTTGATGTATTTAATATAATTTGATATTATAAGTTTTGATAAAAAAAATAAAAAAAAAATTAATTGGAAAGATAATAAATCAAGAAAGAATGTATCTAAATTCATCTCATAACTAATTAACTCAATAGTAGTGATAATGTAAACACTTGAATAAATATAAGAATTTAATATTGATATCTCTTTAGATAACTATATTATGTTAGTCTTTAATATTAATTTATATAATGATTTAAATATTTGATATCTTTATATTTAAATTAATATAAATATTAATTTTATTCAAATAATTTATATTAAAAAAATTAATATTATTAATATTATTAATTTATACATTAAATATTAAATAATTTTATCTTAAAATGTATACTTTAAGTTGAAGTAATTTATCTAAATATAAATATATTGTTAGTTATTGAAAAAATAACTAACATTTTATCCAAAATAAATATATTGTTAGTTATTGAAAAAATAGCTAACATTTTATCCAAACAATTTATATTAAAAAAAAGTTATAACTTATTTTTATCAAAAAAATTAATATTAATTTATATAAAGATATAAATATTTGATATCTTTAAATAAATGGAATTCAAAAGAGGGATTTACCTCTTTATTTTTACTTTCTTACTTATACCAATATTTTCTTCGGTTTTCTCTTTTGATTTTTTTTAGATTTTATCTTTATTTTTTTATTTGTATTTCTTTATTTTAATTCCTTTCATTATCTATTCCCTTAATTTATATTTTTTGTTTTCAATTGTTTTTATCTTATTTTCTTCTTTATTTAGTTATGTTTCTCTTCTCTTTATTTCTTTATTCGTAATTTTATTCCCCCCCTTTCATATTTTTTATATTTCTATATGTAAAATTTTGTTTCTCCTTTGTTGCTCTCATTTCAATTTGCTTTGTAATCCTTTTGGTCTTTTTTTTTTTAGTCTTCTTTTTATATCTTTAATTCTTCTTTACATTTGCCTCTTTTTTTCCTTTTATTTGTTTCTTTATTTGTCTCTCTTTTTATTTATCTTTATTTTTATTTTATTTTTTTGGATTTTTTACATATTTTTTTCTCTTTTAATTTTATTTTTGTCTTTATTTCTTTGTCTCCTTAGTTATATTACTGTCTTTTCTTTTTTGTTCTTCTTGTTCCTTATCTTTTTTCTTTATCTAATTTAATTTCATCCAACCTTTCCTTGTTGAATGATTTGTTTCTCTTAAAAAAAAATCTTTATTCTCTTCTATTCTTTGTCTCTTTTTTTCCCCTTATTTTAAATCTTATTATTTTTTCATCTTTGTCCTTTCCCTTCTTTTTTTTGTGTGTAATTTTCCTCCACTTTCTATTTATCTCATCCAAGTCTACAATCTCTCATTTTACTCCTACAGTGCTCTCTCATCCTAATGATGGATCACAGAGTGTGATCCAAAATGTTGATGCAAAAAAATATCACAGTTAAATTCAGAAGAATCACTTGCTTTATTTATAGATTATTTAAATACCAAATATGAGTTATTAAAAATATTTATAAGTTATTATAATTTAGATGAAATAATAATCTATCTAATAACTCTAGAAAATATTAATATTAAGGTATTTTTAAAAAATATTTATAAATTTAATACAAATAAATTAACTTATTTACTTATTTTAACCTATAAATTAGATTACACACAATTAATTAACTTATTTTAATATTTAATTAATGTGTGTAATCTAATTTATAGGTTAAAATAAGTAAATAAGTACTAAATAAAGAAGAAAATAAGATAAAAACAATTGAAAACAAAAAATATAAATTAAGGGAATAGATAATGAAAGGAATTAAAATAAAGAAAAAAAAATCAAAAAATAAAGATAAAATCTAAAAATAAAATCAAAAGAGAAAACCGAAGAAAACATTGGTATAAGTAAGAAAGTAAAAATAAAGAGGTAAATCCCTCTTTTGAATTCCATTTATATAAAGATATCAAATACTTATATCTTTATATAACTTAATATTAAAATTTTTGATAAAAATAAGTTATAAATTTTTTTTTATATAAATTGTTTGGATAAAATGTTAGCTATTTTCTCAATAACTAACAATATATTTATTTTGGATAAAATGTTAGTTTTTTTTTCAATAACTAACAATATATTTATATTTAGATAAATTACTTCAACTTAAAGTATACATTTTAAGATAAAATTATTTAATATTTAATGTATAAATTAATAATATTAATAATATTAATTTTTTTAATATAAATTATTTGAATAAAATTAATATTTATATTAATTTAAATATAAAGATATCAAATATTTAAATCATTATATAAATTAATATTAGAAATTTTGATAAAAATAAGTTTTAACTTTTTTCAATATAAATTGTTTGAATAAAATGTTAGTTATTTTTTCAATAACTAACAATACATTTATATTTAGATAAATTATTTAAACTTAAAGTATACATTTTAAGATAAAAATATTTAATTTTCATTAAATATTAATAAAATATTTCAAATAAAAACCTTCTAGAGATCAAAAATAAAATATTTAAAATATCAAAAGACTAACATAATATAGTTATCTAAAGAGATATCAATATTAAATTATTATATTTATTCAAGTGTTTACATTATCAGTACTTTTGAGTTAATTAGTTATGAGATGAATTTAAATACATTCTTTCTTGATTTATTATCTTTCAAATTAAAAATTTATTAATTTTTTATCAAAACTTATAATATCAAATTATATTAAATACATCAAAATCTCAATATTTAAATTAAATTAATAGAAACAATTTTTAGAGGATTTTAATATTTTATTTTATATTAAATTTAAATATTTTTATTTTCTATCTTATTTTATCAAGAAAAATATTGTGTGTACATTTATTTAATAAATGTTAGTATAAAAATATAATACATATATAACACACACAACCTAACATAATATTATATTATATTGTATAACATAATATAAAATTTTATATAACATGTTTATATAAATATAAATATATTATTTAAAGTAAAAAATCAAATTTATTTTAATAAGTTAAAATACTATATAATATACTTTAATATATAATTTATTTTTATATATAATATATTTATATAATATAATATAATCTAATATCTTTATATAAAATTTATTTATCAATAAGAAATCAAATATATTTTAATTCGTTTAAAAACTTTGAAAAACTTCCATTCTCCTTAATCTTTTAAAAATTACTTCTGAGCGGTTTAACGGAAAACATGTATGATAAAAAATAAAAAAACAGTTATCATGAAAATGTGTATGATAAAAAATAAAAAACAGTTATCATTTATGATAGTGTAGGCGTGGTAAATTGTCTGACAAAAGCTGCGAACTACGGTTGTACGGACTTCACCGCTGCAGAGGTTACGGAGATGGGAAGCATCCATGCTGGGTGCATTCCTGGGGATGGATAGCCAGTGCCATAAAAAAATGCTATTATTTTTACTTAGGTTTTGATTAATGTTTATTTTCCCTAGTTATAATAGAATCATATAATTTTCGAAAGGAGATAATTAATGGAGTTGAATTCAAGAGCACATGGAATGATTAATCAGTGATTAAAATGGTTTGAGATTCTTTACTGCGTACTCGTGTTTTGATTAACATGTTGCGTGTATTGACGGCCATGTCTATCGAACGATATTTCTGACAAGGACCGACTGTGATAGAATTAAATTCTAAACTTCATTTGACTGTATGATTTCTGTCAATTGTAAATAAGCAATCTCGAGATTATTGAAAGGACATTGCGTAATGTAGTCTATGCCTCCACTCTCGTTCCATGAGTCAGTATTCAGCAGTCAGTAGTCAGTAGTCATCAGTGAGTAGGGAGGGCACGTCTCTCGGGTCTCCACCACCACCATCATCATGATCATGGTGGACAGAAGTAAAGCAGCTCAACGCGATCGTTTTAAAGTCAATAATTCCTTTAAACTAGCAATCACACCTTCGTTTACAATGGGTACGCCGAAGAGGTGTGGAAGGTCTATGAAGAAAGTTTGAGAGGGGATGCAAGACGATCGATTGATCGTCATCGTTGGAGTCGCCGATCTCATTTCGCCTTTTTTACTTGTCAGTCATGCGCAAAAAACTTGTACGCCGTGGGATAATAAAGGAGAGTTTCTTGCAAGTGCGTCGCCGGAGAAAGGTGAGTTATCTTACAGAGTTATCTTTCAAATTATATGGTACTAACTGCTACCTTCAATCTCACCTAAACTGTGTACGATATTTTCACCGCCACATTCGTTTGTATCAGATATTTTCATCGTACTTATCTATCCTTTCTCGTGGGATTTTCATTGTACAACTGATCGCTGTTGAAATCGGAAGAGTTGTTGAAGACAGAGTTCTTGATAGTTTCCGTCGTGGTTGGCGTGGGAATCACCTGCATATCTCTTCAGTTAACAAGGTATTCATTTATCTCTGCATTCTTTTTGTATGTGCTACGCTTTAAGATTCACTTTCTTGCCATTGGTTTGGAGTTACTGTGCAGTTGCAGTTTTGTCATGTTCTTACTGCCCTATCTTGTTTGCAGTGAGATGATACTTTCATCCATAGTTTCAAGACACCAACTTGAGTAAAGGTGAACAGAAACTCGACATCATTCTATACTCATTACCTTATAATTCTGTAGCCTGCAATAGAATTCCCTGCATATGAAATAAGATGAATCCTTCACCTAATCATTCTTTTCCTTCGGTTGCTGTATCTTCAGCAGTTCCTCATTATCAGTACATCCTTGAACCTTTTGCAGATCACAGGCACTAGGGGAGAGGGGCCCATACTCGAGCAGAGTCCAATAGTGGGGATAGAAGTAGTCCTCAGTGGGCCCCATAGTGGAACACTTTAATATTCAATTGCAAAACACTTTTTATCCATAAAGTACGCAAAGTGACAAATCATGTGATGCCACATAGTGCACCAATAAAGCATGACTTAGTGCACCACTATTGGTCTCACTTTTTTTTTTGGGCCTTTTTGGATACCTCAACCAAAAACATGCTGATATGGCATCATATTTGATGATGTGGCTCTAAAACGAAATATAGAAGCACATGAGTTGCCAAATGTACAGAATTGGGAGTGATTTGAAATTTCCACGTAGGATTTTGAGAAACGTGAAGTTAGAGTGCTTCACTATAGGCGCCTCTCCCCTATCTTGATGAAAATAATGATTGCTTGACCTTAGTTTGAGGCTTTAATGTCTACCAACCAAGAGGTGATGTTTCATTCCATAACCATGATGCCCCACTAATAGCATATGCAATAAGAAGTTCTTTTCCCATTTTCCTCATTTGGTTCCAACTCCAGTCAACCATCTTTCATGTAGGTGTTCTGCAAAAATTCAAGCATAAGTATCACATAATTACATAATTGCTATGTTTATAGAATATTAGTCAATCATCTTTATAAAATACTTTTCTTCTATTTTTATTTCTAATCAATTCAGGGCAATAGGTAAAGGTAAAATTAGTATAGAATTACATAAGAAACAAAATTGAGTCCTAGCTCATGGATGGGAAATCCTGGATGATAGATCCTAATAAATCCTAAACAAAGAAAGACTTTGTTGACTTCTATATTCTCTTGAAATCTACATAGGATTGCATATAATAATAAATTGTGATTACTAAATGTTTTATGAAAGCATATTAAACCTTAGCAAATGAGAACCGATCAAATTGATTTTAATCCCATTCAAAATCTGAGGGAACTACAAATAGGATTTAAACAAAAGGGAAAGTTGTTGCAAACTATCAAGCTTCTTAGAGAATTCCATATCCATTTCTGAAAATCTGCTACTATTCCATCTGCTCTATTCTGTAGAATTTTAGTAATAAAGCCTTATTCCTACAGATAAATTATGAAAATTATTGTCAATAAAGTTCCAAAGATCAATTTCGACAGCAAGATAAAGTGTTAGAAAGCATTGTCAATAAAGTTCCAAAGCCCTAGTCAATTGCTAACCCTTCACTGCTAATAAAACACTAAATCTAGTTTTGGGCATACTTAAAATTCCTAGAATTAAGAACTTATCACTCACACTCTACATAAATTAATTATTGCCAATTTGCCATCAACCTGTGGTGCAGGAGCACCATTAAGGAGATTTGGTCCATCAAGGTTAATGTTGAGTAGGTTATAAGATTTTTGGAATTTTGTATTAAAATTAGGTCTTGAAGACCATTTGCTTATGTAATTAGTCATTTATGATGATGTCTAGGAGTTTAGAAGGTTAAGTTTGCAAAAAATGCAAAATGTTGAAAAGTTGCTTTAAGAGTTGTAAAGTTGCTAAATATGCAAAATTGTGCAATTTAAGGAAGTCCAACGGTCAAGCTTTTAAAAAGGCAGTTGGAAGAAGTTGGAGAGTTAGTTTAGAATAGAAACATGATAAATATGTTGTAAACAACTTAATGGAGGATGGATTCTTGAAGATTTGAATAAAAGACTCTGTTTTATCTCTGATTTTTAGATTTCACTTTTTTTTCTTTATTTTATGTATTGTTGCAATCCGTACAGGGGTAGTTTGAATAGATTTCCAGTTGAATCTTCAAGGGGCACATGTTAGCTTGAATTCCAATTAGTTTTGAGCCCTTAACTCAAGATTTGGTGGAAGACTTTGCTTGTTTACCTGTTGTTGGTTAGTACCCTATTTTCAAGGGTTTGAGAGCTTAAAGATGGCACTTTAGGCCATTCCACCTACTTTTCTCCATTGTGTCTTGGTGGAATGGAAAAATAAGGCCTTGGACATGAATGTTTGTGATTTTTGGAAGCAGGGGAGTTGGTATGTTCTTTTGGGCATGATGCCCTAGGTTGTTTTCATAGTGAACTTAAGTGAAATTGGAGGCTACAACCAGAATCTGATATTGGGCTATTAGTGGAGGCCATTAAATGAACTTTTGAGCATATGTGAGTGGAATACAAGGTGTTGGAACAAGTGGCAGAGTTTGGAGAGGTTTGGAAGTAGGGTTTTCAATAAAACCCTAGAAAAATGGCCTATAGATGAGGGTTTATGGTTTTGGGTACTTGCAGGTCGTACAATAGTAAGCTAATTATGGAATTTGGGTTTTTGACATGTGTGTATCACTACTCCAATGAATTTTTAGGTATGTGATAGGTTTTATAAGCACTTGCTTTGGAAAATAGGGCTAATTTTCCCTTGTAGCTGTAGTAAAGCCTCTGTTTGAGGGATTTGTTTCAAAGGAGTCCACTGAGATATTGATGTATGGTGTGTAGGGAGATTAAAAGTAGTTGGTATAACAATTTATTTGTGGGTTTATGTCGTTTTGGTTGAATTGGAGCCTGAAAGCGTTTTGGAAGGGCTACTAGGCTTGTAAGCCTAAAAAGGTGTAAACTGAAGTAATAAGGTTACAAGGTTTGAGAGATGGTTTGGTCCTATTCAAATTGAGATTATGATTTGGAAAACAACCC
>VDFB02209059.1:0-14186 GCA_007258455.2 Sequoia sempervirens | reverse complement strand
GGTTCACTGTACTGGTTGGTGCAAAGGAAGTTCTATTCAAATTATTTCAGCCAATTGCAGCTAAATATCTCTGGGGAGTCTGATGCACTAGAAAGTAAATGGTGAACTGGGACAGGCAACTCTCACGTTAGATGTCTTTAAAGGACCCTTGAAGTGGGCAATATTGTCTGCTTTTTAATCTGCTTCTTACACGCAATGTGCAGTATATCAGTTCTTATTCCCTCTACCCAATAAAGTGATATTAAATTATTAATGACTTAGCCATTAAATAAAAACCTTTTTTAGCTCTTTCATTTTCATCTTTTCTTAGACAAAGTTGGTACTTTACTATTTGTAAGCTGTAAGAATTTTCTTCACATATACCAAATGAAACACACAGCTTTTTGGTGAAATTCAGTGCCATTTCAAGTAATTGCTTTAGCTGTTAGATTTGATTGGTATAATTGACTGTTCTGTAGTGGTGATGATCAACCCTGAAACTGTTGCTGGTTTGGGTTCAGTTTGGCTGTATTTTTCCCCTGGCTTTGCTATGGCTGGTTTTGGCTGTACCACTATATATATATATAGCCAACAAATAAATTTAATATATAAAATATTTCTAAATTATTAATTTTTAAATATTGTAAATAGTTTACAAATATAGCTCATTTGAGCAGCTGGTTACAGAGATTCAGCAACAGTTGTAACAAAACTCAAAAAGGTACTGTGAAAAAGATTAATTCATCCTCAGCAACCATCCAAAACGTAGCTAGCATGTACATTATCATATATGATAAAACAAGCTATACTATATGATTAAAACAATTGAACAGTCCAAGGTAACAGTCCAGTACATATACCAAAATAGCAGCAGCTAAAACCATATGGAAACATCTAAGAACTATTGCCACCACACTCAATATCTAACTTGTCAATGAAAGACTTGACACCTTTCTCCAAATGCTTGACTCTAAAATCCACACTCCTGAAGCCAAGACTCGGTGTACATCTTTATAGGAACAGCTGGAAGAGGGGACACAGTCAAATCCAAATCACTATCAGAAGAAGGCCCAAGGGCATTCTGCACATCAAACTGCCCAGCAACATCTGAAACATTATCTTTCCTGTTATTATAAATGACAAAAGCATCTGGAGCACAATGTTTAGTAGATGATTCATGTCCACCAGGATTAATATCGCAACCAGGAGTAACATCATTATAGTAACAGACACCATCATTTTCATCAGCAGCAGGACAGTTGGAACTACCTTCAGAAATAGGAACAAAGGAATTCACACAAAGAACATCAAAACCACAAGACTGCTGTGAAGAGGCACAAACCACCACAATATCTTGTTGAATCAGCCAACCATAATGATCATAAACCAAATCATCTGCCACCTTGCCCCATTGGACAGTATGAGAATCAGAAATTGGTCTTCCTCAACAATAAAATTATAACTGTTCGATATCATCCTTCTTCTTATGAACCTGCATACCAACAAAATTGGCAACCAAAGATACTGTAACATTTTGAGAAAAGCCAGTAAGTATGTGTTTACTTCTTGAGAACCATCTTTATTTCAATAATTGAAATAAACTAGAGAACTTGAGAAGACATGACAAACCATGGCATATCCAGAAATTTACCAAGAGGAGAACACAAGATCTTGCCTTACAAGATAATATGCCAACTAATTCTAGGTTTACCAGACATAGAAGCCCAAGTAGGTTAAAAACATTGCCAGACCAACTTTGAAAACAGACAATCAAAAACAAAATATTACTAATTGAATATTTAATATAAATACATACACATAAAATAATTTATATATTGAAAGGACATACTGTTCCGAAATTGCAGCCTTCAGAGTTCACAATAAATCATCAGTGGCTAAATATGAACATTTGATGATCAAAGACTGCTATGCATCCAGAGATTACAAAGGGTTCAAAAACTACAGATAGATACATAATCCATTCAAAACAAATAGTATCAAGGAAAAGCTAAAGAACCAAAGAAGAATCATATTCAGAGCAGTATCTGTTCTGTTTGCTGCTGTAGTTCCTGCATAGAGGCCTAAGTGTAGCTTCTATTCGAGTATATTGTCAGTTCTTTTTGTTCTCTGACTCTTCATATCAAATGGTATAGTCATTGAATGAATAGTAGAATCTAGAGTGGAATATGAAAACTTGACTATGAAAGATGATTCAAACAGGATGAGTAAGATACAAATTCAGAGTGTATGGTGGAAAAATGTGCCATAGATATGGCTCAGAATTCATATGTTCAAAACAAGTTCTTGCCTAGACAAAACCCTCATGACAAGAAAATTATATGAAGCTTAACTATGGTTGAAATAAATTATAAAACACTCATGAGAAGAAAATGGTAAAGAGTTTAACTGCAATTAGTTGGTCATAATTTTCACCGAGGTACAGCTAGGGTTAGTACCCAGGACTGTGGATTCATCTGGTTACCTGAGACATACCCAGTATGAACCCAGTCTCAGGTATGGTCCCTGGGCATACGTAGGAGGGACTAGACCTGGAATTCATACTCAGTCCAGTTTGGTACAGATACTTCGAACCTGCTAACATAGTCCTGAAAGTATAGAAACATCCGCTTCTTTTGCCAAAATGTACTACTACAATTTTTGAAATTTTTGAGTTGTTCCTTAAATTAGCCTTATATTCCTACTCATATTGTTATATCATTGTTACAGTTGCCATCAGGTTCAGAATTCATGCCTTCATTTCTCAATAGTTAACCTGTAGGAAACAATAAAAAGCCAATCTGTTGTAACCATGCCTTTTTTGGCTATGTATGGGGCCAGTATGAATATTCCATACCAAGAAGCTTTGTAGTGAGGTTAGCATGCCTATTTCAGCAATTCATAAGCAAGAACTGCATATTTTAACTAAACTGCTTCGCACGAAAAAATCTTTCTTCAATGTGGGGCCATGCCCACAACACTAGTAACCTTTTTCTTATTTGGCTCCATGGTGCCAAGTGTGCTTTACTGTATATTTTTTAAATGATTAAACTAACATTTAATGTCACTACAAATTAATTTGGTCTTAAACTTTTTAATAGAATAATATTCAACTCTTATAAATAATACCATTTTATGATTGGCTCCGATGTACTAGTATCGAGTACAAGCTATGCTATATGTGAAAATTGGCAATCATTTAAACATGTCCTATCTCATCTACTAGTGTATGTTGAAGTATAGGGTCTCTTCCTCTAGTGAGAAGCATATAAGAACAAAAGAGGTTGAAAGCTAATTTTAAACTTTTGAGGTAGAGGATTTTACTTGAACTTATCTATGGTTTACAATTATATGTATGCATATGTGAAATAATGCCTTTTCAGTGCTCAAAGATCTATAGAAAGGTGAATATCTTTAAGATGCCTATTAAAATGTTTGATACCTTGTTTGCAGAAGAGGCGATTGATTTCACAGTCGAATGCGAAGAGCAAGAGTGAAAAGTTTCCTCCACCTCATGAGGATGGAGCTGTTGGTTTCCCAATCGAGCCTAGAGGAAATGGTCAACCATCTTTTCAGCTCCAAGGTATTTTATTTTTGATCTACTTTCTCTCATGTCATTCCTTTTGCTGTTATTTCTGTCTGAGTACTTGGGAAATCCCTCCTTTCAAACATAATCAGGAATATATAGCAATTTCATCTCTTCGATTAAATCATCCCAACTCGTCAGGGCTACCTGGTTCTGGAAGCAAAGAAAATACAGATTAACATACTTAAAAAAATCCATTAGTCTTCCCAATATTGCTACAGACAAATACGTTGTTTATAGAAACAAAGAAGATAAGTCTGTTCCCAATATTTAACAGAAGGCCTAAAGATAGTTTTGACAAAGAGAAAAGAAAAGAGCTGTGGTATCTCCAGAAAATGTAATATCCTTGGTTGCTATCCCCAGAAAAATTTCTAGAATTCCTAAAAGCTAATGAAAAAATTGATTTCGCAGTCATTTTGGATGTTCCTACCATGTTTTACTTTGTAATTGTATCCTGATATGAATTACACAAAATCTAATTTAAGTTGCCACTGATTTCTTCTGTCAAGCATATAAGATATATAATTATATTGCAATTATGCTAAGTTACTGGTTCGGGTTTGGGTTCAAGAGTTCGGCTTTGTGGGTTCCATCCAAAAAAAATTGGGGTTGGGTTTGTTGGTAAAACATATAATATATATATATATATATTATTAATATTGTATAACTTTTATATATTAATTACTAAATATATAAATGTTATAAAATACTAATAATAAAGTTAATATATAATATAATATTAATAAAATTAATATATAATGTTATAATATAATAATAAAATTATAAAATATAATATTAATAAATAATAAATATTAATATATATAATTAATTTTAAAAATTAATAACATACATAAATAATAAAGTAACAAATTTTAGCCAGTTGAGGATCTGGGTGTGCATAGAGATGCAGAGCCACATATAGGGAAGCATAGACATGGCGTGTGAAGTATTCAAATGGTGCAATGAGTGCAGAAGTGTACTTCTATTTTTCTGCTCACATAGCCTCACAGAGGTATCATCACATGGAATTGCATGGTTGCAAAATATACACAAAATGGATACGTTGAAAAGGCTTTAGCAACTCTGGCACAAATGCAAATTGGCTGGTGTAAAATTGATTTCAATGACCTTTAGCATCTAATGCCTTCGTTCCGTTCTGGTACAGAATTGGATGAAGGCTGATGACCCCATGAGCAGTGGGGTGGATGGATGGAATCTCGACTTCTTCACGGATTACAGAAATGTGTCGCGCGAATTGCAGGTGGGTTTTGTCTTGAGAGCAGAATTTTTTTTAAAAACAGTGGGTTCTTAAGATTGTGAAGGAAAGTTTTCTGTCCGGGTTCAAGCCAGGTTCTCCCCCTGGGTCCATCAGGGCTGGACCCACAGTCTGTGGGCCAGACCCTGTCTGGACCTTGGACCCGGGCTGGACTGTATCTGTATTCCCTGCTGCAGAGCCACAAACCGGTAACGTAGCAATTATGCATAATGAGCTCCTGCATTTTTGTAGATGTTTAACTTTATATGCATGGGATTGTTATTAACAATCAGAAAATAACAAGGGGTTAGAATATAGAGTTGTGAAAGTTTGTAGGTCGGTGACTTGTGTTCAGTAGAGTAAGAGTGTTGAGAGTTGGTGTAAGTTCTTCTATGTGTCTATGGAGTAAGCAGCCGAGATGAATATAAGAATTAGAGCCAAGAAGTAGTACATAATTTATATGGAAACATTGAGTAATCAACGTGTATTAGACATACTTTATTTATTCAGTTTTGTAGGTTTTCATGAGATATTGGCCCATCAAACTGTCGAGGAATGTGGTATAATTTCATCAATATCTTGAATAGACTGCGAAAGCTTTGAATGTTTGTAAATGATATTTGTTCAGATTTTTTTTTTGAGTAACTTAGATTTTTAATTGCTTGGCATTTCTGATGTTGCAATTCAGTTGAAAAGTATTTCAAATTGGTGAGTGACTAGACATTTTTCTTGATTGTATTTAGTCAGGGTTCCACTAAAATACAATTTTTTGAATAGATCCATTAGGAATCAAATTGATCGAAGTGAAGTTTCCTTTTTAGTTTTTACCATAAAATTTAAATTGATTTATTTGGTATATTTGCTGTAGGTACAAAAGAACATAAGCTCCAGGGGTGCAACCAAGTGAGTGAAAAAGGACGAGCTACAATGTCATTCAGGTCACAGTCAAGATTTCAAGATGTAGTTGGATATTGACACCTGATCTGGTTAGTATGGTCAAGTAATACGTGTATGCTTTTTTATGGTCCATCTCAGGAATTTCCACTCAAAAATATCTGTTTCAAGTTTATATTTATTTAGAGTTCATGTAAGATGAATAAAGTAAATTTAGTAAAAATCTTCCACGTTAAATTCTAGAATAGGAGATTTTAAATTCAACCTATATGGAAAGTGGTCTGATTCTGCTGTATAAAAACAGATTTTTTTTATACAATTCCATGAGAACCACCTTCATGGAGCTTCCATGGATAAGAAAGAAACCATGTAGCGGGTTAATCATTGAGCTACATAACTGATTGGATATTCAATTCAACAAATATTTCTGACTAAAGGGAATGTGAGTTGTCACCCTTTCATGTTGAGTCAGAAAACTAAAGAAGTAAAAGGGCATGCACTTGTTAGAGCTATACTGTACTCTAGGAACGAGGGAATGCCCATGTATGTTCAGGAATCAGGAAGCTTTTTGATATATGCATATATGCAAACGACTTTTCCATGATTCAACATTTCCTTGACTTATAAGAAGCTCGTCTTATTTATTCATAAAGCCTGCCTTTTGTCTCTGATTGGGTTTGAGGGCGTCTATTTTTTATCTCTGAGAAAAATGGGCCAAAGCACTCTTACTTCTCAAGTCATGGATTGATTATGTGCCTAAGATTTGTACACTCATCAAGAGAAAATCACTTTTGTAGGGCAGTTGGCAAAACAACTAAAATATTGAAACCTGATGTAATTATTGTGGACCCAATTTTGGGAAGATATATTTGTCATTTTTTAAATCGTTATGGTCACTTGTGAAACTCTGCAATTGCTGCAGTTGGTGTTCATGTGCCACATGGTTTAATATATTAAAATAAAAAAGCCAAATGCACGTTTTTCTGCACTCTTATTTTGGATTTACTGGCACAAATATTTGATAATTATTGATGTTTTTCATGTTTATTATTTGGTTTCTACTTAATGGCCTTCTGTATCTTGATACATGGGAAGGGATGCAATTTCAATGGAATTTGTGCAGTTTGGATAGGTGATAAGGTGAGAAACACAGTTTGCTAAGAATATTGAGAAAAGCGGACATATTCACGAGTCCCATCAAGTAATATGTTTCTAGTCATTTCATAAAACTGCTGCATCTATACAGACTTACTAAATGATAAATTGTCATGGTTGTAAAGTAATCGATTCCCAAAAGTTTTGATAATCATCAAGACAACACTAAATTTATATATATTCGAAAGCAAAATAGACACCACTATGCTTGTTTCACTGAAGTGGTGTGAGCATTTAAGTAGAGCATTTATACATTGGCTGAGTTCAATAATATTGACATTTTATATTTTGTCGATAAAGTGCCTTATTGATCAAGGTAAGAGCAGTCCAGTGGGGCATTATTCAGAGTGAGTACAGAAAATATGAAGTACAAAATAACTGAAGTGAAAACAAACCCAATACTGAGATTTAGGTGACAAGGTACAAATTTATATTGTTTCTTATTCCACTAACAACTTAAACTGAGAATTAGGGTGTTGAGCCAAGTCTTGTTTGCACCGATAATTGCTGTTTTGTGAGGATAACATTAAGCTTACTGCTGCTCCAGAATGGCATAAAAATTTATTTATGGATAGAAATATTCTCTAACCCAAGATGATACAAAACAACGCGGAGAAGGAGCCGGGTATTTCTAGTGGCAAAATTTAAGAGTTGTATCAGATGCAAGGATCAAGGACTGTATTTTTTCTTATGAAACCAATATTGTAAAATAAAAGGTGCAGAAGGGTGTTCAAGGAGAGCTTGTAATGGGTATCACTAAATTATAATAAGCTCAATCTCAACAGGGAGTAAACTTGTACATAGAGGTGTTACATCTTTAAAGCAAACAATGGCCATAAAGTCCTGATTAAATAACACAAGCGGGCTCAGGTCCAAAATAATTTGAAGTTTAAATTCCTATTATTTCCTGTAAAATTCAGTGATTTACTTATGTTTTTAGAAGTCTTAGGTTGGTTTTGATTAATGAAATGAAAAAAAATTGACTGTTTAAACATGCAAATTACACCTTTGTCTTTAAGTCTCGTAGGATTTTGGCATAAACCATTCGATTAATGTCCTTAAAAAAGAGAATTATTAACAAAATTATCGGGTTTTATGCTTCCCATTAAAATTTGTTACGTTAACAGATTATTTTTTTCAACAGTTACCATTTAGCGCTCATAATATAGGTATGAATAAGCAAGACAAATAACCATAATATATGTCATAAACCATAAAATGAGATGGGTGACCCTTTCGTGTAAGTGAAACAAATAAGATTATGTACTGCATACACATTTCTATTGATAGAGCACGCTCGTTATACAAGATTTATTAATATCCTTGTCCGATTTTGTTCTTTGGTAGCTATGGATTGTATCATATAATGAAGTATTTATTTAATTGCAGGTACATTACATGAAGACAATATTAATAACTTAAAATGTGATACATATTAGATTCAGTAATGGTTGTTCCCTGCTAATTTGAATAAAATGAATTTGAAGGGTGCATCCGAAGAGATTCTTAGGCCTACGGGTGTAGAGGTCCATTTTATGACCAACATGGTAAGGTTTGGTTGAGTGAGGGCCTTGGGATTAGGATATGATTGGTCTACTGAGTGCCTTGGGAGTCTAATGATGTTTGGTAAGAATGTGATCGTTCTCATTCATCCTCGTATTGCCTAATTGGTTGGATTGAAACCCTTCTATAATTTTTGCATTTGATTGGGCCTTTCTTGTACACCATTTCCCATTCCTGCCCAAGAGAGATTTCTTCAAGGGCTCGTGAAAATTGCTGCCTAATCACAATGCCTTGAACTATATACTTATTTTATCCTCATGCTTTGAAAATTACTTGAGCTAATACTTTCATTTTTTTAATTTATTTTCTTTAGTAGTGGTGGATTTGGTTGAAGATCCTTGGTATCTAATATAATTTGACAGTTCTTAGTTATATATGATATGCATAATATGGTAGGAGTGTTAAAGTCCCAAATGTGGTAGAAGTGTTAGTCCCAAGTTGTATGTGTAATGTGGTTGATAAAATCATTAAGGAAGTTGAAAATAATATTCTACCAATGGTAGAAAAAGTTTATACTTGCATTTTGTTGTTTGCCTTTGCAACTTGATAAAGGGAGTGATTTTGTGGTGGCATACAAGGTCTCTATGATATGCATAATGTGGTAGGAGTGTTTAAGTCCCAAATGTGGTAGAAGTGTTAGTCCCAAGTTGTATGTATAATGTGGTTGATAAAATCATTAAGGAAGTTGAAAATAATATTCTACTACTAATAGAAAAAGTTTATACTTGCATTTTGTTGTTTGCCTTTGCAACTTGATAAAGGGAGTGATTTTGTGGTGGCATACAAGGTCTCTAATCATCAGAGCATCTCTCAAAGTATCTATTCAAACCCAACACTCAATATAAAAGTTGCAAAAATAAAAATAGATTACTTGTAGGCATAAATTAAGGAAAGCTCTCATGAAGAGAGGGTGCTAATGAGACAAGCACAAACATTGAGTCAATTGGGTATTTGAGCCTTATGGCCATGATCATGACTTAATACACAAAATTATAGATATGCATTTATTGATTTGATTGGTACTTGAGACACTCCAATATATATGACCTTGTACATCAACAATTTGCTTTCAAGTACTACACAATAACCTTCGAAGATGGCGGACTTTATCTTCTATTCTACACCTAAGACTAAATAGATAGATGAATGCTAATACTACACTAAAATGATTTAGAATGGAAATTATTTTGACATCTAATCTACCCTATTCTAATTAGTTTAAGGAAAATGGATAGAGGGAGGATAAGGGTTTCAAAAAGGATAGAGATTAGATAAACAAATAAAAAAGGTAGGCAAAGGAGTGCCAAAGAGGGGTAACTTGTTTAAACCTTCTTTATAGTGTACAACCAATCCTCAATAAATAAATTAACACCAATGACAAGGTTGTCTCAACTTAATCCTTCCTATTTCACCACCAAGTGGAACAATATCAATTCACATCTATGGCTAGTGAATATTCAATGGCTACAAATAATCTACTTTGGCCCAAGGGGCATAAGTAGGCAAATGTATATTCATTCATAATATTGAACTAGGTGACACTCTTTGAAGCGAGTTGCAAAATAAGGTTCCATATGATGATGTTCCTCTTGCAAATCCTTTAGATTTTTAAAACATCGGTGGTAGAATAATTGTCATGTCTAGAAAAGTTCGTTTGGAAGAATTGGTATTGAATTTCTCCATTGCTTCTCATTTTCCTCATAGAATTTCATCATTACGAATTTGTTTTCATCTTGTAACTTTACTAGATTCTTCTTCACTACTTTCCAAAAGCTAATTTTTAAAGTTCTTGCCTAGTTCATATTGCCACTCCATACACATATTTGCTACCTATTTTGAAGCCATAATCCCCACCTTGCATCACTTCATGCACCATTTCAAATGCTTTATGTGTATATACGACATCGTTAATTTTTCCTTTGCATCATATTTGCTACCTATTTTGAAGCAAGAACCTCTTCCTTACCTCGATTCACCATCTCAATTTCTTTATTTGTGTGTAAAACATTCTTATTTTTTTCCTAGCCTCTTAAAACTCTTCGTTCAAGTAGCCTTTTTCAAGAACTTGACCATGTGATTATTTGTTTCTTTCTACATGATATTGGTTGATCGCATCTCATGAGTACTATACTTGAACTTCTGTTAAATAATTGTTTTCTTTTTCTCTTTCACTCTTTTCATCATGAAGTGCCATTTTCCATTTACATCAAGGTGACCTAGTTTTTGGTTCTCTTGTATGTTACCATCATCTAGTGATGTCTTGACATTTATTCTCTTTGTAATATGGGCATCATCCGAAGACACTAATTTTCAAATATTGTGCAAAGACATTTCTTGAAATGTTTATCCAATTTATCTCCTTGGACAATCTTTGAAATTATGATCTTTTAATATGCAAGTATAGCATGTATATAACTATTTTTGAATCTTAAATCAAAATATCCCACATGTATAAACTACTCCTTTAATACAACTTACTATGTCTGAGGCCTTTGTCACAAATGTCTCCCTATATTTTTTTGATTGGGTTTTTTGAGACATTTGGTGTTCCCAAATTTTGTACATGAATTTGTTTCTCTATCACGAGCACATTATCATACTCTTGCTCAACATTGGTTTCCACATTAACCTCTACATTTTCTAGCACACTTGATATGCAACTTATAAAACATGCTTATGGGAATTAAAGACAATGATTTTCACCCATTTTGCAACTACTTGAATCTACTCATATGTTAGCGGATTTAGTATGTGTTAAAGAGTATTGGAATGAGCATGGAGTGTGTACGTTACTTGTATAACCATGAATAAGCTAAAGAAAAATAAGCAAACTATATAACACAAGTATTTATGCTGAAAATCCCAATGTGGGGAGAACCAATTGGAAGTGGTAATCACACTTTTCCTCCCTCCACTTGATTAATGAAGTCAATCCAAAAAATCTAAGAGCATAACTCATAGTCTTTATTGGTTTCTACCATTTTGATGCTACTATGGAAGAACTATAAGAGACATACATGAGTTTCACTAAGAAAAAAATGGTTACTCTCCTATATTTTACTTATTTAGTCCTCCATACTTGCACTCTCCGACTCATTAATTTCCTTAGTTGAGGCTCACATCATATTTATAATAATGAACATATCCTATCATGTACATATGGTCTTCAAAGAGTCTTAGAATTGAAGAGAGGACACTATTATGAAATTACTTTGTTTATCAAGTTCTCTTGGAAAAATGTTTCATTGAGAAGTGATAGATATGAAATCATTACTTTACAAGACTGCCACAAATGAAAAAATTGTTCAAGAGAAACTAAATTGTTGGTTTAAAAACATGTCCCTTTATGTAAACCACTAATTTTGGAAATGCTACTTGATAATTATAAAACCATTCCTTCATTATTTACAAAGTCTTGTAGTGGTCATAAATTTTGCAAATGGACTCAAAATTGAGTGATACTTTTCTAACAATGCATATATTTTCAAGAGGAATCTATATACAATACAAATGTCCTCACTATTAAGGATATACCATGCTTGACCCTGATGTTGGTATTGTTTTTCTATGAGTAGCAATGCAATTACCATTTGTCAACTTTCCTCTTTTTTGTGGAGTTTGAAGTGAATATGGAATATGTGGTGTATTTTGATTGAACTTATTGGATTATTATAGATAATAACTCCCATTTTAGGTGTATTTTGGTGTAAAAGAATCTCCTTGGAGCTTTTGTTTCCCTATTCATATTTCAACTTTGACACTTACCTACAAATTTTCTTGATCCTATGCTTTGGTTTCTACATTTCCCTTTGCCAACAAACTCACTTGCATATTCCTTATCCATCTAAGATAGAAGGTAGTATACACTATTACTTCTCAATTGACATGGAAGGATCTAATGGATTGTACATTCTCAAGAAAACATGCGTGAAAGCTACAATTTTAATTCTTTCCTTCTCCATCTAGAGGATTTTTGTCCAATTCTACCTCCTCATACAACATAAAAGTAGTTTAATTTATAGAGTTGTTTATTTCAACCTCTTGGCTTCCTATAAGTTGATAAGTCTTGTGGCATTATAGTGTTTTTGTCTTGAAATGGTATCCATTTGTGGCTATCCCATGCCAATATCCTATTGTTTCTTCACCCTCATGAGGGCTTTTCATCTTCCTCTTCTTTAATGAAAGAGAACTTCTCCCTTGTTCTTTTCTACTTACCAAAGAGAGTAAACCAAGAGTGACGTCGTTACAACTCATTTATTAGATGAAACAGTCATGTTACCTCTTTTGATGCCTAAAATTTGCTACAATAATTACCATGAAATATAGAAACCCAACCAAAACACTTGCATATGGTGTACATGTTGTAGAATTAGCTTAGAGTTCAATTTAACTTATTTTGGATACTCTTGAGCTATACATGGTGTAGAATCTTCCTTCATGGATGCTACTCTTGATTGAATCATGCTAGAACATTATTTAATATCCACTTTACCATATCCAACACATACACATTAATATATATCCTTAATCATCATGGAATTTTAAACTCCTTGACCATCATTACTAATCACCTTTCCATCATAAAAAATCATCATTAACAAATAAAGCCTATACCTCTAGTATGCTTCTTAAAATTGCTAATGGATTCATTTAATGTATAATTCAAGAATAAATGTTATGCTTTCCATGCATACCTTTTTCATGGTTTGATCTTCTTTGGTAGAGGATGGTCCCATTTTCTAGGTAGAATCTTCTCCCATTTCACCCCTTCAACATCAGGTTTGAGTTAGCTAACAATTCCACCTCTATTAATGAATCTTGTGGCAATTAATCTAGGATACTCATGAAGAGCACTCCTTGGATAGCCTGTGTAACATGTAAATTTTCATGTTCTTTTCAAAGTGATGTAACAAAATCATCAGTGCTATATTATCCTTTTATATTCGCACATGAAAAACTTGGAGTTCCTCAAGTTTTCTTCTCAAGGATTTGGTCATAACTATTTTTCTACAATGACAAATTCACGTAAAACATTTTCAAAGAATTTGTAAATATATTGCAACACACAAACTTTAAAATGTTAGAAAAATCTTTATATGCCACATGAAATTTTCTATTATGATGCCAATGATCCATGATTTTCCCACAAAACAGGCTTGTGGAAAAATGTTTTTCCACCCATGTACTAAATTTACTTGAATAGTAGTAGGTTTAGAGTACATTAGATTGGTAGAATGAGTATACATTGTGTATAATACTTGTGTAACATGAACAAAATTAAAGAGAAGGAAATAAACCATGTAACACAACTACTTGATTTTGGAAACCCAAGGTTCAAAGAACAAAAGTTGAAAGTGGCAACTACACTTCTTCTCTTGATAATAAATCTTAAAAAATATATCTAAGAGCATAAATCACACTATTTGTTGTCTCTTATGTTTGTAACTCTACTATTGAAATAATTACAAGAGGCATAGTGATTAATGCACAATCATGCAAGCCCTAGGATAACTTGTGTTTTCCTTCACAACCTTTTGTGTTAACATGTACATGACTCAACATAACTCAATGATGGCACACAAGCTCAAGAAACACATGCACCCTACAAGCAAGGCATTGCATCATCATGTTCCACCACACATGACAACATATCTTTGTACAAATTTGAGAGAACAATACAAAGTCATGCATCATGCATCCTTGACATGTGGCATATAAAATATGCTTCTTTATCCATGGGAAGGAATGCCAATTATT